>VUYV01000438.1:190681-211762 GCA_008711295.1 Anarhynchus alexandrinus
CCCCCCAGTTTCATTCCACAAGTCATAATCTCGTGGTATTGTATCTCGGTAACGCGGAACCAGAAGTTGTTCCGTGCAGCATTCACAACACACTGAACTTCCCGACAACGCCACACATGGCATCAGTGATTTCCCTCGTGCTAATTCCAATTTTGCCACTGGTGTCACTGGGAGCCAGGCTGGACCTAACTTTCTGAACACACCAAAAAACCTCAAACCACACAGGTCATGGCAGGGACACCCAGGTTTTGTCCCCCATTTTCCTGGTCATCCCTACTAAATATTTCCCATATTTACTCACAGCAAAAATGATAGGTATAGCGGATTTGTGCTTTCTGTCCTCAAGTAATCCATACACTTAAAAATACTATTAATGGCCAATTAAGTAAAATAGACCTTGCTGAAATAACACAGCCTGCAGAAGACATGAGCAGGAAATTTTACGCAAAATTCTAAGGCTTGAAATGGAACAAGTACTCCAATTCCAATCAATAGCAACACTGCTGCATACTAGCTCACTACCTTAAATACAACCCCCCTAACGTCCTTTTTTTTTTTTTTTTTTATTAACCAAAACCTTAATCCACCAGAATGGCACTCTGCCAAAATTTGGCTGACTAGAACCCACCGCTAAGAACAGCACACCTGATCTTTGTACAAAACACAGCAATTTAACACCTCTATTTAAAGATGAGTAAAGCAAAACACAGCCTTTGTGCTCCACAGAACAGTTAATGATGTATTTGCAAATTTAATGATCACATTGATCTTTTGTCAGATGTACGCGGACGCAGAATGCAACCACGCTCTGAAGACATCCTAGTTCAGCTGAGGTGAATGAATTTGATTTCTCTAAGACAAACACAAATCTCTCTGCTACTTGGCACCAGTTCCTTTCATTAGATACAATTCTTCTGCCCCCTTTCTCAACATGTAAATAGTATTTATCCAACCACACATGATGTGTGGCCTAATTATCACTCTAATATTTTTCAGGAAAAAAATTAGTGTAATTAACAAAGAAATAAGAAACAAGCCCCCCTGCCCTGTTTTTTTTTCTTTTTTTAAATCAGGTTCAGTAGTAATCACAGTGGTTGGAACGTGGTATTTTGATTCTTTGCCAGCACTTAATCTCAATAGATTTTGAAATTCATGAAATCTTTCAAAGTAAAGACCTTACCACTTTTCTGGTCACTTTTTCTCTGTACACTTTCTCCCCCACCCCCAAGTGATCTTAGTATCTTCACAGTTTCTTCACCAGAAGAAGATTTTGAGTAAACAGTGTCATCAAAAATCAAGCTAAAATATATACTTTTCACAGGATAAATCATCTGAAATCAGCAAACGTAATCCAAGCCCATAGGAAACTGAGTTTTTGATGGGCACAGAGGTGAAGCAAACCTTCAGGCATGCACAGGTAGAAAGAAAAGCAGCAGAAGGCGGTGAAGAGGCTCAGCCTGGCTTCAGATCAACAATCCACCCAAGAGCATACACGACTATTGCGTGTGTACACAACCCAAGACCTACACGTCTTCCTTAGGGTGCCTTTCCCAACGTCTGTGCAAAAGAACTCCTTCCCATTCATATGCATTTCTAGTCTATGATTTCATCTTGAGTTTCACATTAAATGATTTCAAAGTTGAACTGTAAATGCAGTAGAAGTAAATTATGAGCTCCTGCGATAATGCCTCGCAAGCACACTAAGTGCCTGAGACACTACACTCACTCAGTTCTGCTCAAAACACACTCTGTCTTTGTCCATCATTTTTTAGTCCCGTTTTGCATTTTTCGTAAACTCTGCAAACTGTTGAGATTGAGATTATACTGCAACCAATCTTCACAGCACAAGACTTGGGTTGGGTGTATCATATGCTCCTCTGCACAAACAGCACACAACCAGTGGAGAAAGAACGTGCTTTTTAACAGCCACTATTACACAGATTCTAAGCCTAAACTTACCATCGTGACTCCTACTTCTGTTACCTTTTGCTCTGTTCCAGTAGCCCGTTTACCAAATTTCAAGAATTAAGGAGATATTTCAACAGCAAGAGATTTGTCCTCAGCACTACAGAAACCCTCAGTGCTTTAAACTGGGCAAAACTCAGACAGCTGGTGCCTGAGCTGGTACGCCTGGATTCCCGTCCCAGAGGGTGCGCACGAACCTGAGCCCGCAGGGGTACTGCATCCCTCCCCACCCCACCGCCAGCTAAAGTCACCATTTTCTCATGCATTTGTAAGGAACGCTCCTCTCTTGTGCCCTCCCTTCCCTCCAGTACAAAACCGCAGCACAAGCGCTACCTGGGGAAGAGCCTCCCACCGCTCGTGCGGTACCAGGCAACATTCTCCGTTTGTGTTTCATACCTCTGTTGTGCCATTCGTCGCTGCAAAGAATGGACATCATGGTGACCGCTTCTGATAGGTTTCTGACATGGTGAAGGGCTGCCTTGCTCACCCTGAGTATCACTGTTTCTTCCCCACGCAGCATTCCTTGTTACCCCCGCATTAACGCTTAACACAATTAAGGGAAATTAATATGTAGGGATAGAAAAGAAGTCTGGAAATAACTAAGTGGTAACCCCTGAAGTTAACCACCATTCGCCCATCAGCAGCAGCAGTGACCGAGCACTCCCTCTCTTTGGGGCCGCTGGGGATTTGCTAAGGCATTCTGAAGCCACCTCCTTCCTCTCCACCTAACAGATACCACCACTGAACTCTGACTTCGGGCATTTCTGGACAAGAATAAGGCTGTAATTAAATGCTTATGCAAAGTTTTACTGTCACATTTAGGAAATAACTTGAGAACCTGCTTAATTTCAGGAATACCATGCCATTATTTTTCAAGTGCTATGCGGGAGAAACAGCTTTCTTGGTTCTGTTTTCATATGAAGAATTTTTATGCCCATCTCGCAACCAGGCTTCCCCTGTTTTTACTGAAATAAAGGCTGGTTGCATCAATCACTCTGAAGGTCTCTGTCTTTTCTTACTTCAACCAAACTACTGTAATTTTCCCAAACTTAATTGAATATCTGAGTAAACATCTGAGGGTTGAATCATCAGAAAAAAGAGTTTGGGAGGGTGTGTGTGGTTTCTTGTTTTGTTGGTGGGTTCCCCCCCGCCACCTTTTTTTGGGGGGGTGTTAACATCAAGTAAATGTCTCAGCCCTGCCTGTCACAAACTACCTGAATGGCTTCAGGTCATCGGTGTCATACAGCATGCAAGCAAGCTTTGTCTTTCGGAACAGGGAGAAGGTTTGGGAAATTTAAGTGTCTATATGAGACTGGAGTATGTCGTGAAAACTTCCATCTAATCATGCCCCCTAACAAATGCTTTTGCTGTCGAGTAAGGAAAAAAGAAAAAAGTGCTGTTTAAAATGTTTGATAATCTGACAAGGCCATAAGGCTTAATGGAATCAATGATTACACACAGATGGATGATTAACTCCCGAGGTTTAATGTTAAAAAAAGAGTGCTGGATTGCTACTTAATGGAATTACGCTGCCCATATGGAAAAGAACTATACCCTGACTATACCCAGAATTATGGAACAGGTGGTAGATCTGGGCAGGACTGCTTGGAATGCACAAAAGCGTTCTGAACTTGTAAGTGCCAGAAAAAAAGAAAAAAAAGTCTTCGAAACTGTGTTAACTTTTCATGTCTGAGAATTGTAAATGGCAAAAATTAACAAAATGATCCTCAAAGCCCCTTGTTTCAAGAAACAATCCTAGCAGTAATATTTGCCTGCGTGCTGCAGCCTCGCAACTGTTAAGAATACCCATGTGTGATTAAGAAATGTTGAGTTGCACATGACAGTAGGTCTTCATTTAGGGTTTTACACGACCGCTGTAATCGGCTATGTCGAGCCTATACGTGAGCTACTTCCACCACTTCCCCAAAGAGCCCCCAAAAGCTGACCAGTCTTTTGCCCGTTGAGCGCATCCTACTCTCCACAGCTATTTCTTGCTTAGAAAGAATCCCAAGGCCGCTGCTACAGGACAGCACACTTGGTTTTACCGTGGCCCCACATTACAGTACTGCCTCTTCTTCCGTAACACATCCTATATGACTCCATTCTCACTTACAGCTCTGACCCCTCATGCCCCATCCTGCACCTAACTGCCAGTCTGCTATCTCACAGCCTTTGCTTCTGCTGGTTGTCTCGTGGCTCTCAGGCTTGCCAAACACCCTACTGCAGCGCCTCTACGGAAACCCGTTTTACACATCACAAACACTCCAAACCACTGTGTGCAATACAGTCATGAGCAATGCTACGGCAATCCTTTACACGTGCCAGCCCCGGAATCACTGTGCTTGATAAGATCACCTCTCTCAGCCTAAACAGCAAGCCATGTCCATACAGTCACCACTCCTTTCTGTTTTTTTGCCTGCAAGCGCCCACCGGTTCATTTGTCTTCTACTGTTTTCCCCGTACAAACTAGTCTACTGGGATGTCATCTGGTGGCTCATCTACAGACTTCACGAAGTCCTTCTGATAGTTCTTTTGTAACCAAGGTGGAAAATCGTCGCTTTTAAGATCTTTGTACCATTCCTGGCTTTGCCACAGACCCACCATAAACTCTCTTCTCCATACCATGGATGAAGTGTTTTGCACAAGCGAAGGAGCATTGCCAAAAGCTTCTGTTCACAAGACTCAGAAGGCAAACCAGCTAGAAATCAGATGTGAGATTGTAGTGGAATAGCTGCAGTAGCCTCTAGAATGGAGACAGGACAGGGGATTATGAGAAGACAAGGGTACCATATTTTAAGACCCATTTCAAAAGCAAATTTGGTACCTCGACATCCATCGTCTTGCTGGATTGAAGGAGCGTCACTGTTACGTTTACATCATAAACACACGTAATTAAAATGGCATAGCTATCCAGAAGGATCTACTTAGTCTACACTAAGAATAGCTTGCTTGTTTAGTTCAAACAATTTCCAAAATGACATCAACTAGATTGCTAAGAAAATATTTTTAAGTGAAAAAACAGTAGTCCACAAAATAATGTTCCTAGAGAGGAGGAACTTTAAATTCACACCTCACACTGGTAAAACAGCTCCATATGGAAGTATCCACAGTCACACTTAGGCTCTGCAAGCCCAGTCAGTAGAAAATTAGGCTCTGCAGACTTCCAAATTAGGCTTCAGACCTAAACTCACTTCAATTTTGAGACTGTCATAAACAGGGGGTTAGCTTAACGTAAAGCTGAGGTGCGATACGGGACCCCACAACTCCTCTTTGCCCCGAGCCCTATGCCAGCAGCAGGCGGTGCGTTACCAGTCACCACGCAGCTCCAGCAGCCCCCCAGCCCCAACNCTGCCTGTCACAAACTACCTGAATGACTTCAGGTCATCGGTGTCATACAGCATGCAAGCAAGCTTTGTCTTTCGGAACAGGGAGAAGGTTTGGGAAATTTAAGTGTCTATATGAGACTGGAGTATGTCGTGAAAACTTCCATCTAATCATGCCCCCTAACAAATGCTTTTGCTGTCGAGTAAGGAAAAAAGAAAAAAGTGCTGTTTAAAATGTTTGATAATCTGACAAGGCCATAAGGCTTAATGGAATCAATGATTACACACAGATGGATGATTAACTCCCGAGGTTTAATGTTAAAAAAAGAGTGCTGGATTGCTACTTAATGGAATTACGCTGCCCATATGGAAAAGAACTATACCCTGACTATACCCAGAATTATGGAACAGGTGGTAGATCTGGGCAGGACTGCTTGGAATGCACAAAAGCGTTCTGAACTTGTAAGTGCCAGAAAAAAAGAAAAAAAAGTCTTCGAAACTGTGTTAACTTTTCATGTCTGAGAATTGTAAATGGCAAAAATTAACAAAATGATCCTCAAAGCCCCTTGTTTCAAGAAACAATCCTAGCAGTAATATTTGCCTGCGTGCTGCAGCCTCGCAACTGTTAAGAATACCCATGTGTGATTAAGAAATGTTGAGTTGCACATGACAGTAGGTCTTCATTTAGGGTTTTACACGAACGCTGTAATCGGCTATGTCGAGCCTATACGTGAGCTACTTCCACCGCTTCCCCAAAGAGCCCCCAAAAGCTGACCAGTCTTTTGCCCGTTGAGCGCATCCCACTCTCCACAGCTATTTCTTGCTTAGAAAGAATCCCAAGGCCGCTGCTACAGGACAGCACACTTGGTTTTACCGTGGCCCCACATTACAGTACTGCCTCTTCTTCCGTAACACATCCTATATGACTCCATTCTCACTTACAGCTCTGACCCCTCATGCCCCATCCTGCACCTAACTGCCAGTCTGCTATCTCACAGCCTTTGCTTCTGCTGGTTGTCTCGTGGCTCTCAGGCTTGCCAAACACCCTACTGCAGCGCCTCTACGGAAACCCGTTTTAAACATCACAAACACTCCAAACCACTGTGTGCAATACAGTCATGAGCAATGCTACGGCAATCCTTTACACGTGCCAGCCCCGGAATCACCGTGCTTGATAAGATCACCTCTCTCAGCCTGCACAGCAAGCCATGTCCATACAGTCACCATTCCTTTCTGGTTTTTTGCCTGCAAGTGCCCACCGGTTCCTTTGTCTTCTACTGTTTTCCCCGTACAAACTAATCTACTGGGATGTCATCTGGTGGCTCATCTACAGACTTCACGAAGTCCTTCTGATAGTTCTTTTGTAACCAAGGTGGAAAATCGTCGCTTTTAAGATCTTTGTACCATTCCTGGCTTTGCCACAGACCCACCATAAACTCTCTTCTCCATACCATGGATGAAGTGTTTTGCACAAGCGAAGGAGCATTGCCAAAAGCTTCTGTTCACAAGACTCAGAAGGCAAACCAGCTAGAAATCAGATGTGAGATTGTAGTGGAATAGCTGCAGTACCCTCTAGAATGGAGACAGGACAGGGGATTATGAGAAGACAAGGGTACCATATTTTAAGACCCATTTCAAAAGCAAATTTGGTACCTCGACATCCATCGTCTTGCTGGATTGAAGGAGCGTCACTGGTACATTTACATCATAAACACACGTAATTAAAATGGCATAGCTATCCAGAAGGATCTACTTAGTCTACACTAAGAATAGCTTGCTTGTTTAGTTCAAACAATTTCCAAAATGACATCAACTAGATCGCAAAGAAAATATTTTTAAGTGAAAAAACAGTAGTCCACAAAATAATGTTCCTAGAGAGGAGGAACTTTAAATTCACACCTCACACTGGTAAAACAGCTCCATATGGAAGTATCCACAGTCACACTTAGGCTCTGCAAGCCCAGTCAGTAGAAAATTAGGCTCTGCAGACTTCCAAATTAGGCTTCAGACCTAAACTCACTTCAATTTTGAGACTGTCATAAACAGGGGGTTAGCTTAACGTAAAGCTGAGGTGCGATACGGAACCCCACAACTCCTCTTTGCCCCGAGCCCTATGCCAGCAGCAGGCGGTGCGTTACCAGTCACCACGCAGCTCCAGCAGCCCCCCAGCCCCAACCGTGAGTCTGGCTGCCCGTTACGGAGGGCTCTCAAGCCTTTCACACAGGTGAGAGACAACATTTTCTGAGAGGATGAGCTCTCCCTCCTTCCTCCCAGTGTAAACACTTGGAGGATCAGTTGTCAAAAATGACCACTTAGAATATACTGAGGGTTGGATTTTTTTCCATATAATTTATTCATGTTCTTCTGTAACCAAGGAAACAGAAGTGATTTTTCACTCTCATCCAACATTTCCTCTTAAGGGTTCGGTTTTTTTAATCCGTAGGGTCTAACAGTTGTTGAAAACTGAACGCCAAATTACATCCACCGGAGGTCAGCATTTCAGACACTCAGGACCTAAGTCTCCTTTCTTTCATCACCTCTACCCCTAGGGCTGCCAGCACCTGGGACTGCCCGCTCCTACCTTACCTGTCTCACGTATTTCAAGTACAAGCTTTTCCACCAGGTACTGTCTTTCATTATCTGTTGGTCCCCAACATAGCAGAGCATCTGTCTCAAATGTAAGACACACTGTTGCGGTCAGTCAGGATAACCTGACCGGGGAATTGCTCCCACGCTTCCATTTAGAGACCTGGTAGTCCTTGACTTGGTTGCTGCCCTCCCAATAATGATGACTGCATCAAGTCATTAAGAGAAGCTCTCTCCCTTTAAATGCATTTCTATAAGGCAGTAACAAAGGGCTTACAGCAAACCCGAAGGGAACAGCGAAGGAGTCCTGCTACACCGCCTCACACCAAGCACTTCAATCCACTGACCTAAACCACCAGCCATGCCACTGCTTCAGGGTGCCCTTCTCTCTCTCGGCATTCTCCAAGCCCTGGTGGGGCTGACCCAGACAGGAACTCTTCCCCTCATTCCCTCTCTTTGCTGTTCGCTGGACCTTTGGTAACCTGACATCACGCTTCCTACACACCATCACCGCTTCTGGTGTGGCAAACCCCCTGCTTGCAGCTCCTGGCACACTCCAAACTTCCTAGCTCCACCTCCGACAGCACTCTACCTCCTCTCCTGTATTCTGGAAGAACGTATCACATTATTACACCATCACATCCATCTCACTTTCTTGAATCCCTCTCCCTTTATTCTCGGCATAAAGCAATTTCAAGTCCGCAACATTTAACTCTCCTGTCGGCATTTCATGCAATGGGGCGCTGGACTGGAGAGGCCCCGTGGGCAGGATGCCATACACACCCCCACAGACCAAACCTCCCGGCCCAGACAAGGCAGAGACATGTCGAAGGGGGGGAAAGACGACAGAGAAACCCGAGCACCTTTCCTAGCGGCCTACGGGGAGCAGTCTGGGAGCTGAAGCAACCTCTCTAAAAGGGCACAGCATCCTCTCACTCATGCGGCAAATGGGATGGGGTTTTCAGTGTAAGGTCATTCCACAGGGCGAGTCTTTGGCTAGGCAGGTAAACGTACCGGCTTCTGTAACGCAGAGGGCAGGAACACCCCGTGCCCCAGCCCCGTCACCAGCCCAGCTTCACACCGGAACAGGCAGCGACAATTTCACAGTGCGTTCCCCCGAGTGCTTAAGCAGCACCGCTAGACCAGGAGCAGTGTGCTGTGTAGAAGCCCCAAGAGAGGCTGCGACTGTCAAAAAGGTCTCCTTCCAAAGGTCTTTGCTTGTGAATTAAAAACGCAAAACACCCCTATCTCCATGGCCAGCCCCTTCCAGAGAGCAGGAAACCATCACAGCTCTGGCTGCTCTTCCTGCTTCTCCACCTTCGGTCCTGGGAGGGAATCTCTTTCTAAGACAAAGAATCCGGTAGAGGCAGCCCCGGTGTGAGAACACCAAATCTTCATTCTCTCATGTCTAATGTTAAATAATTCTCTAGCATTAAGTCTAACAGTCCATAACGCAGCACAACCCCGGCACTCAACCCCAGGCTGACGGCTCCTACTGACTGAAGCACCAGCTCCACTACTGGTGAGGGTTCCTTACTCTGCCGCCGTCAGAAACAAAACAGCAAGCCAACACGCCTTCGAAGATACGCCAGGGAGAGGCAAAGGGTCACAAGCAGCATTTGAACTTAAAATATCAGGGAGCTTTAAATGTGCAAAATACAGACCACTCCACGCAGTAACTCTCTTGGTTCTTACTATTCAGCAATTCTGATGGCAGTAACTGGCAGTAGAATTACTGTACAATGTCATCCTTATGGAACATAGGGTACTCTCAAATTAAATTGGTACTGCTTCTGTGCTGCCATTAAGATGACTTATTTGTTTCTGATTAATTAGGTTTCAGCTTCTTTCTTTTTGGCATTACATTTTCCTCCTGTTCCGTCTATCTGGACAGTCTAGGTCTGTGTTGGCACAAATCAGTCACTGCATTTCTGGATCAGAAATCTGTGGCTTCGATGAACCTGGCTTCTGGTTCCTGTCAATCTCTGTTGCGGAGTATCACGAGACACACAGACATACAGACTCACACGCACACATACAATGCAAAATCTCTGCAAAGGAGAGAAAAAAAAGGCAGCCGTGACAAGGTTGGCTTTTTTGGAACCACAGATAGGTGCCAACTAAAGGTCCTAGCAGCTTGTCTGCCAAAGCCGAAGAAGCTACGACAAACATTTGTCTCCTTGCTCATTTGAAGACCTCATCATCGCCGGAGTGCTGGATCGCTGCAGGAAAAGGCTGGGAGGGAGGACAGACCTTCACCGGCGTCAACTGTTGCTGTACCTCTGAAGCCAGTGGAGTTACAGCAATCAGGGATCCGGCCATCAGTATTTTTGGCAGACAAACTCGGCTGAGCTTGCGTTGCTGCTAAACCGTCAGAGCCTGACACTGCTCTAACACAGCGAGAAGAACCCAGGAATGAGGAACGGCAACTAATGGAGTCGTAACCATTTCAGGGAGACAAGAAGCTGAGGTATTTCACAACGTTCCATGTGAAATTATGTAACGTTTGGAAATTGTGCTTTTTTTGGCAAACAATATATGGGGTCTCCAACGCGCAGATGGAAGAGCAGCTTATATTTAATAAAATAAAATTTGACATTCATGGCACATTATCATATACAGTCATACATTATGTATGATATAGACTCGGTATAGTTTACACACAGTCTAAACGTTTATCCTACAGATGGACAGGGAATTAGAGGGATAATAGCCTACATTATAGAAACGTTCCAAATGTGCACTTTTCCAAACACAAGTTGGTGGAAAATTAGTTAAAAGTAGAGGACAAAGCACAACATTCTGGCAATTTCCATTTTCACGCACTCCCACCACCCTTTAGAAAGGTTCCTAGCAAATTAAGGCACTTCTAGACGAAATAGAACTTTTTGAACCATGAACTTTTAAAGATTCGGGAGGACAAAAGGGTTCTACTGGCAGACAGTAGACCAACCTTCTGGCAGACCAACTTTCTCGCTTGCTACTCGCCTTGGTAAAGGGATGGAAGAGGCCGGTCCCCACGGAGTGCCGTTCCTCAGATGCCATCAGCAAGCACGCACAGCAACCGCCACCCAAGCGCAGGCTGTGCCAAGCCACCGCCAGCATCGCCCGTACCACTGCCCACTTCAGCCCCCCTGCATGTTTTCAACCAGTTCCTCCCGAGGAGTCTGAAGTTAAGAGTTACTAAAAACTAATGAAAGCAAGCTAAAAAGCTAACGAGTTACTGGGAGACTGTCAAATACTTTTCAGGAAGAAAAACCATCGGCACCATAGCAACATCCAGCAACTCAATTTCTGAGGGAGAATCGTTTTGTTCCTCCCGTTTCTGCTCAGTCACTCTAAGTTAGCAGAGGACCAGACCCATGAAAACCCAGTCTGACACCAAGCCCCAACTGCCAAATACCAGGCTCGGCAGCAGGCAACAAAATTAACACCATTCTTAATTATGGTATTCTTAATTTTTTTTATTTTAGCACCAGAAGGAAGCTTGACGTCATGTACTCTGTCTCCTTGTGAAATACAACTCAGTTCGGCCTGAATGGAGTTCATAACGGCACTCCCAGTAGTTTTGCCTAGTGATGTGACCCGTCTGCCTAAAGCCACGAGGGCAATAGTGGCCTTCACCCGTGCAGAGGACAGACACTTCACAGCCCAGCGCAGTACTCACACACCGAACACCGCCTACGCTCGCAGCACCAACTGCACGATACCAGGGCCCACACCAGGGCTTGCTCCCAAGCTCATGTTTTCCACAGCCTGAACTTTTTTTATCTAGTCTAGTAGTCCTGTGGCAAGGTGCTCAACTGAGTTGAGCGTCATGTAATCAAATACGTCCTCCTCATGGATCCAAACCTGCGGCCTGATCCTTTCGTTACATGCAACGCCTGACTTGTGTTTCCCGTCTTTTCCCTTGTGCTGTATTTCATCCTCTGCTGGCCACAACAGGCCCTCACAACTTGTTTCCCTACTGCAGAGATACTTACAAACCAAAACCATGTCCTTCCCCCCCAACCTCTGTAGAAGCAAACGGACAGATCCGAGTTCCCAGTGTGTCCATCTCCAGCCTCTCCATCAGTTCTCCCACTCTCCGCTGAGCTCCCTGCAGCCGGGGATCAAACCCTTCTCACACGCGTTGCCTTACTTCAGGGTCCACTTTGCACCCCAGCGAGGTGTTCAGGGGGATGCCAGTGCTCCCTCCCCCAGCTGTAATGTAGCCATGTCACAGTACCCTACGTTTCTCACCTCAATAGAGTCCCTAACTCCCAGTCCCCAGACCACTAAAACGAACTCGGTAATAAAAGAGACAAAGTCCCAGTATATTAGAAGTCTTTAGCAGCGATATTCAAGGTAATAGCTCTCTCCATAATCGTTTGTCACGCAATTTTAGACTCAAAGTTCAAAATTAATTACAAACACAAAACAAATCATGCTGTTAAAACATATATTATAAACAAATTATGCTCTCAAAAGAGGTAACTTACAGCCTGGAAAAGTAATTGATAAACCTAAAGTGCTCACAAATAATTGCAGAAAGTGACAGGTCAAGTATTCACCGAGTGACCAACATATAAAACTAACCAGCACAAGACATAAAACATATCAACTGGGACTGCCACTCACTTTATCACAAACTGTAAATAAACCATATGGGGCTTTTTTTTTTTGTTTTGGTTGGGGTTTTTTTTTGGTTTTTTGTTTTGGTTTGTTTTTTTTTAAATGTTATTTTCAATACTTATGTTCCTGGGCAGCACTTCAAAACCAAACCCCTTCAGCTCAATCCACTGGCTCGGACACAGGATCAGCATTCTTGTTCAATAATCACTTAAGGCTGTAGCAAGATCCTGCTTCATTCCATGCCAAATTCTATGTAGTCTGCATTTAAAGGACGTAGCCTCCTGCACCTCGCAAACCAGGCTACACACAGGTACGTCAAGCCAGCAATCCCATCACAATTTTATCTACCTTGCAAAGCTCCAGCTATCCACCACAGAACTCCCGGCTCTCCAAGATACCATCAGCTGCCCTGCGGACATGCAGATCTCAGATATCTACTGCAGTAATTCCAGGTGACAAGTAGTTGGGCTACTCTCCCCTTCAGAGGAGCCCCCCATGAGGTGCTTGCCAGCCTAGCTCCCAGCTGCTCTGCCGGGGGGACAACAGCATTCTCCAGCTGTTTCTCACTGACCATCCTCTCCCAACTCCAGCCACCTCCCCACAGCTCAGGTAGTAGAAGGGGTTACGCTAAGAGCCCCTCCTGATCCACTGCGGGCCAAGTCAGCCATTACTGTGCTCATGCTGCTGCATCCTTCCTCGGATGATCAACACCAAGCACCTAAGGCAGACATAAGGAGATCACACCCTAAATCCAGAACACAACAACTGTTCCCGTCATCTTCTTTTGTGCTTGTTGTCGTGACACCTCTGAACTGACTTTCCTTGAATGGATCCCTCGGTTTCCAGCTTCCTTAGTAGGATGCACATTCCAAGTCCTTCCCCCCACTCCCAGGGTAGCAGTGGTATTTTTCCTGAATTCCAATGCGATTTTCAAAGCCAATTAGTCAAGAATATAACAATATCCAATAGCGATTGCTGTCTATTGTCTAGTATTTGGCCAAATATCATCTAACAGATACTGGGCAAGAAAAATGCTCAGTGACTCAAGCAAACCCAGCCTAGCAGCCTTCTTCAACACCACCAGATACGCACTTACATGCTGTTAACCCTGTCAGGATGACAACCGTCTTGCATTCAGTGTCAGCTGACACCGAGACTTGCGTCGCACAGCTCGTTGTACGTGATGTTATCTCCACAGTACTTAGTAAAAGCCACAGAGAAATAACGCAATTGAAACCAGACAGAGTAAGACATTAATACTGTGCATTTTAATCAAAGTGAGAGATATAATTATTATCTCTATGTAACTAGAAAAGCTGAAAGGTTCTAATGGGAAAAAATAAAACCATCTGTTTACTCTAAATCATTAAATGAGTGCTTTAGGACAATGTCATTCCCCTAAAGCCTATAACAATTTGGGCCTTAAGCAGAGATGCAAATTGATTAAATCCAAGCATATTTTGCTGCAAACGGCTGAATCAAAAGATCACTGAACAAACAGTAACTTCTGCCATGCATCCTACAAAGACAAGCAGAAGATATTTTCCAATTCCTGAATTTGCAGACAGGAAGACAATCACTGGCTTTCTCATTATCCAGGTTTAAAAAAGCCACCGTATTCTTTATTTTGGGAATCCCAAACCCCAGGTCATGTACCTACATCCCAATCCAGGAAAACGAGGCTGAGCTTTCCTTCTCTACACTCCTGTAGTGCTCAGGAAGTCCCGTTCTCTGTGTCTCACAGCTTTGCTCACCAGACTTCCAACAGTTGCTAGCAAGCTCCTGGGGGCTGACCATCCCCCAGGTGCTTTAACATGGCTATAAAACAGTGCTGTCCCTCGCCTTCCAGGCTGTATTTTACTTGCCTGACATCACTAGCACTGACCTCAACTGTTTTGCCTCCTCTTCCTGCCTTGCAGTGTGTTTCCCAGCAGCATACGCCCAGGTTCACAAGGGAGGGCAGCTCCTGACACAGCTCAGTCCCCTAACAGCATCTGCCTGAGCTTACTTCCAACAAGGCAGGAGGAGAACCGTGCTGGTTACGATTTGCTTTCCTCCGGGATTTAGATATTGACTCCAGGCAGCCCAGCTTTGAATACCCTTCCGTAGATTAAGCTTATTTTTCCAAATTTATAAGGAAATATTTTTTTTACATATACCTCAAGGAAAAGAAGCTGCTGCCTGCCTCCCCCAAACACACATACATCCAGTACATCAGTCCCTTCAACACGCTCCGAATGAGGACTCTGAAACCATACCCTGCTCCGGCAAGTAATAGGGTAAAACACAGCCCCTAGTTCACAGGTAGCTGTTGCGGCTACATCTCCCACATGAAAAAAAGCTTTCTCCAATTCTGTTTTGTAGGGGTTTCGAGATAGCCAGCGCAGCTCCGGAACATACACATGCTGAGGCTCAGCATGTAAAGGTTTAGTATATGTGCCTACAGCGTCAGGTACACGGCATGTGTTGACAAGCACCCAAACACTGCCATCTTACTGACAGTATTATCTGGGTACCTGCTGTTGCGTTAAGGGGCAAAGTAGTTTTGGCAGAAAATAAACCCCCTTGCGTTCCAGCACTCCTCACCGAGGCGGGAGGCGGGGTGCGGCTAGGTTTAAATTCTGAGTGATGCCCAATTCACCACTGCCAGTCCAGGCGCCTTTAATATATATTAAACTGTTACGGTTCTGGATACACTAACAGCGGACTGCACCTTCAGCCCAGTGGTGCTCATGAACTTGCATGGCCACTCTTTGGTCACGTTCAATGAGAAACCCAAACGACTTGCTGCCTACACTGTACAGTTTAAGCAACAGATACACAAGTTCTTTTGGATCACCGGTGATAGCGACCGTCTGCAAAGCACGTGCAAATACTGAAGATGTTAGTAATACAGCTCGGTTACAAATGCACTAAGTTATAAAACAACTCTATAGAGATTTCTAAGTTTCCCGGGGAAGCACTTGGTACAGCCAAGCGTTCCAATCTTACCCACGAGCGTCCTTACGGGCGGGAAGAGAGGCTCAGCCCGTCGACTGGTCCCAGAAGTCAAGGCAGTCTGTGATGGAGTCCTCCTCGACTTGTTCACGATGGTGTCTTCCCTAACATCCCCCCTTTCTTGGGCTATTTTTATACTGTTTTTTATCTTCAAGGTGGAGTTTGAGTGACTCCAGTCATAAATGCGTTCATTATGATTGGTGTAAAATTTTCTCGCCTCTCACTTAAAGGCATAGTTTACCAAAAATTCAGGGCGCGGACTCAAGGAGGAGTGGTCGCACCTTGGAGGCAGGTAGCCTTTGGGATGGAGGTGTGTTTTGGTACTATAATGAGCAAAGTTCAAAGGACAGCATTTTGTCAAAAAGTGACAGATTGTTGGCTCAGGGTAACAAGTAGGCAGCTTATCAGCTCCATTAGACCTTCAAGGGCTCCATTTGGTCCCCAAGTTCCTCGTTTGTCACAGAGTTTGGCCACGGTGCCTCTACTCCGCTCCATCCTTCGCACCATTTTTCTTCCATGGTGCCATCTGGTTCCCATGTTTGCTGGATTATCACAGGGTTTGGCCTTGGAGTCTCCACCCCACTCCACTCCCCATGGTGCTTTGCAAGCGATACTGTACAGGTAATCGCAGACGTAGCAGATTCTTTACATACCAGCTGCGGCTGTGTTCTACCTTAGAAACCTTTGGATTTTATACCTTTCCGTAAGGCGTGAACAATGCTGTATTATTGATCATTTTTAGTAATCATTCCACACCTACATCCTCTCATTTAAATCTATGCTTGGTTCACTCAACCAGAATTATTTATTTCATTCTGGATTAGTACTTCTGTTGAACTTGAAAGAGGAACCAACTTTCATCCAACAAAAACCTGCTGGAATACAGCATGGATACGAGCAGCTTCAAAGAGGAATCTTAAGTTTCATTGCTAACAGAAGCGATGTAGATTTCCAGTTTAAGTGATATGAAGACAATAATCAAGACACAGCCTTGTAATTACAGTACAGGATTTATGTTTCATTCCCAACCTGCCCTCTATGACCAAGTTCCCCTACATCTCATTTCCTCATCTGTAGAAAAAGAGACAACAGACTTACCTTCTTACCTGTTTTGCCCATCTTGTCCAGGTAAACAAGTATGTGTGTTGGGTGGTTTGGGTTTTGGTTTCTTAGTTTGGTTGGCTGTTTGGGTTTGGGTTTTTTTTATTTAATACACTTTCAGCAGAGAGAAACCTTTACTCATGTTTTGCCTTCACAGGTCAAGTGTGTCAACAGAGACACACCCATACTGGAAAGCTTTTCAATTATAGAAGCATGATGTAGAGAGAGCTGGAAAGGAATGTGAGCAAAAGCAGAGGCAAGTGACTCACCCTACAGCAGACAGCAGGCCAGCTAGGAACACAGCGCAGATCCTGCCCTGTCAGGTCAAGTGCTCTGTCTAACGCTCCACAACTGCCTTTTTGAGGAACTTCTTGAACTCTTGGTGTTTTTCTGAAACAAGTAACAAAAATAAAAAAGTTAACATTGGGTTTTAAAGTCCAAAGCATTCCCTCCTACCATTCCTCAGGAGTAGTAATCCAAAACCTACAAAGTAGCATGAGTTGTGGTGACCAAAATATACAAATCTATTTTTCTTCATTGCTATCATCGCTGGATTTTCCTCTTGATCTCCTAACTATTAGCTATGCACACCTATTTTATTAACATTTGACATGTACTTAGTGTAGCATTCATTGTGAACTAAACGCTCAAATTAAATGCTCTGAGGGGCTTACAGCTAAAAGACAGCAGGAGAAGCAATGCTGTGAGGAAATCCAGAGATAAATATATATGACACCTCCAGATCAAGTTCCTGCCACCATGTGGTCTCCAGAATGAAGTTGAGCATAACACGCAGCTGGGTCCAGGTGCAGAACATCGCCCTGTTGTTCACCTACAGGGACTACACAGACCGCTCACATCAACATCATGGGCAACCGCTGAGTGTCATGTAGTGACTCACCCCAGCAACCCACTTAGGTAGTGTTCCAGTGCTCCAACCAACAACCCTCAAAGGGAATTGGGAAGGCAAAGCAGGGAAGCAGGAACACTGCTGGAAGCAGAGAGGCACTCTGACTGGCCCATGGTGGGCTTCCTCATATGAAATAGCAGAACTCCACCGATTCCAGCAATACTATGCCATTTCATAGTAGCAAAGGATCAGAACCAATATCGATCCCTTTATATCACACTCAGGTACCTTTGATACCCGAAGGCTTTGCCTTGACCCAAATGACCTCAAGAAAATTAAGCATCCAATTCCGATGCTGGTGTGAGCCCCCACCCATTATCCCTTCTCAAGGCAGGAGAGGATGAGACCCCCCGACAGAACAGCCCTTCAGCACAGCCCTTTGAACCCCTCTGCCCCGGCTGCCCGAAGCCACAAACGCGGTTGTGAAGCGCAAGGCCGCGCAGCAGGACTCCCTTCTGCCTCCCCCTTCCCAACAGGAAGGCTCCCGACTCACCCGAGGTCAGGTCTCACTCCTTAGTCTTTTCCCACCTCATTCACCTGACAACCTCCTCCACAACAGACATCTTATCAGACGTGACTGATTGCTGTAATCTGTACTCTGGGCAGCCATTAAGCAAATTACCTGAATCATTGCAAGGATTAGTCTCATTAACACATGATTAGCATCAAATTAAAATAATGAGTGTTTAACTTCTGATGTCTTCCAGTTGTTTGAACAGCTTGATCAGCCACACCAGGCTGGCAGGGAGGTGGCGGGTGTCAAAGAGTCAGTGAGAAAAAAAAATAGAAATAAACAAAAAGGTAGGCTGCACCGGAGAAGAGAGACCGCGGCCGACTTGCAGAACAAAGCACGGGCGCTCTCCGAGAGAGCTCTGTGCAAAGTTCACCACCAGCGACGAGCAGAAGCGACCGGCCAGCCCCAAAGCTGCTCTCTGCTCCACACCTAACCCTGCCTCGGCCCTTCGGCAGCAAGGCTTCGCACGCCACAGCGCCGCCGCTGCCTCGTCACCGCAGCCGTGACCTACTCCAGGCAGCCACAGCGACAGCCAGGCATGGGAAACAGCAGGGCAGGCAACGCCTGAGATTTGAACCCACCAAAAATGAGAGGCTGAGGCGAGTCGATACCTTCATTCTTGGCTGCCTCCTGGCTGCTTTCGTGCATTGTCTTTTCCAGGTGACACCAAAGCAGACCCGAAGTGCAGTGCAGCTTTCCTAGGCGCACTCCAAGCTCCCCTCTGACCAGCCTCGGGAGCAGCAGTTTGCCACGCCAGGGCCTTCCGCAGGAGCAGCAGAGACTGCTCAGAGCAGCAGCAGAGGAGGCCAGGCAGCCTCAGCCTCCGACCCTGCTTCGGCTCAGCGCCGGTACCCGGCGGCTGCTGCCACGTGCCCCGCAACTCTGGGCAAGGCGCCTCTGCAAAGCTCACATCACCTCCTCCACGGACCACCAGACCATGCTTCTACAACACAGACCGATGTTCCTCAGAGTGGCGCTGAGAAGTCCCTGAACATACCTGCTCCCATTTTCACGTCCTGCTGCCTCGCAAAGCCGTGGTACCACTGGGCACAGTCCCTAATGCCACCGAGCTGTGCCTCAGACTCAGCCTCAAGCCGTTGCACATGTTCACAACGGGGGGGGGGGGGTAGAAATGCTTCATCTCCATTAGAGTTCTAGTGCAAAATGAAAATGTTTTCAAGTAAATTTTGCACGTGTCACCGCTGACTGCACATTAGTTCAATTCACAGTGTGGCTTTGGTACGGACTATCTAGTAACGTTTCAGAGGTAACTAAACCCAAAACTCTGTCCTAAGTGTGCACGAAATGCAATCCAACTCGTACAGGGCGGGAAAAATAAATTCAGAGCAGCTTTGAGTGGTGGCTGGTTTTTCAGGCGCACTTAAGCGACATGAGGAGAGCCCTCCGTCCACGGCGCTGGCCCAAGGGTAGCCGAAAGCAGAGCTCAGCCAGCGCACAGCACCCACACCTCTCACCAGCTGCTCTCAGCCGCCCCCACGCACACCAGTCACTTGCTAACCGAGGGAGAACCCAATTAAACACCCCCTGCCTGTCTGCATGGACTGCAGAGGCCCAACAGCACTTTTTTGATGCCTGTTTATTCTCTTCTATCGCTCACGCTACTGATGTGCCTGGACGCCGCAGGAGTGAGGAAGCAGCTGGTACCACCGCCCAGGCGCCGCTCGGGCCAAGCCACCCGCCAGGGCGCAACAACCAGCAGGGAGCTTCAGCAAACCGCNACTCACACTACCGATGTGCCTGGACGCTGCAGGAGTGAGGAAGCAGCTGGTACCACCCCCCGGGCCAAGCCACCCGCCAGGGCGCAACAACCAGCAGGGAGCTTCAGCAAACCGCTCCTCGTCCCTGACAATCGAGATGGGCTGTGAAAACCACGGCTCACTGCTCAGTATTTTCAAGGTGATGTGCAAGATTGCCCAGAAAGCGCCGTTCTTCCTGTAGTAGTTTCACATTAGTAAGTGTTTTCAAGAAGCTTACGCTTGTCTTGAGCATTCACTACTTGCCCTATCAGTACTCAAATCCCTGAGTCAGGTTATTTTACCTCCACTAAATCCTGAGCCCGTATGTTCAACGTCACCACTATCACTCTGAAGGTCCTCCCTCATGCAGGCCCATGAAGAAGTCCCCGAATCATCCCCTTCTCTGTGCGCAGGAACAGTTTTCCATATCCCACGGTCACACAGGAGGAATGCAATTGCTGTTCCTCTTCATCCCATGTACGCAGCCCTCAGCATTCAACAAAAACCAACTTGTCTAATTTTAGTGCTGTTGAGGCTCATCTCCAGAAGGTGTTAACAAGATTTTGAACAGCAATTAGTTACCATGCATTAGCTACTGCTTTGGGAACCAGGAATATGCAACTTGTTTTGTCTTCCTCTGTCAAACCATGTTTTCCTTCTCTGGACTACAGAAGTGGTGGCACAAACTTGTGTGTGTCACACTTGCAAACAATACCTACACGGGTCAGGATTTGCTAAACCGGCACAAGTCTCAGTACAGACACAGCACAAAGGCAGCCGCTGCCCTGCCTCTCAAGCAAGCCTCTGGTCTGCTCCTCCTCCTCAAGCCCGCTCTGCAGCCTCAGGGGAAACTGAAGCGCCTCATTGAATTGCTCATCTTGACTGAGCTCTTCCAAACTTTCAGATTTTCAGCACTGCCAGCTCACAACTGCCAGGCAAAGCTCACCGGTGCAATCCCTCCGTGGTTGCACTGGCAGGGAAGGATTTACTCAGTCAAATTCTACTTGTAAGTTACAATTACACAACTGAGCCTATGACAACTTCACAATTCAAATGAGCACTGACTGTCCCACAACAAAGATTTCACTGGATCCAATCCTGCTCTACGTTTACATTCTATAGGTGTAGAGCTACTGATGCCAAACTCAGAAGAAATCAGGACTTTTTTGCCATTTGACAGTGGGACTTTGCTCGTGACATTAATTGCCTAAGTTTGCATGAGGCTCATCGATTCAGTGTATTCCCCCCCCCCCCCCCTTCACACTCCGCGTTTTTCTTTTGCTTTTTCTCCGTCACAAAAAAACACGACTCGAG
>VUYV01000438.1:215270-323511 GCA_008711295.1 Anarhynchus alexandrinus
ATCCTTGACTCTGACCGAACTCCTCTCCCAACCGCACAAACCAGGCCAGCGCCTTCTCACCGCCTCGCCAGGCTGCTTCTCTACACAGGAGCTGCTTGTCCCAAAACCTCGAGTGCAGAGCCATCGTCTGCTCACTTCTTGTGGGAATGAACAAATGGCAGAACTATTACACTCAGCACATCCTCCTCCCCATGCCCCAAACTCCCCGGCTTTCCCCTCCATTTTCTCTCAACAAGGACGACAGCGTTTGTGAGGAGGCAGCTAGGTGACTCTCCCCAGGACTACCAGCACACCCTCCGCCCTCACTCATGGAGCAAAAAACCAGTGCTTGAAAACAGGCAAAAAAAAAACCCAAGAGAAAAGGTGAGGTTATGCCAAGGACTGGCGCCCCTCTGGTCACAAGCCCTGTAGGGACGTTTGTCGAGACTGCCGTTCTGGCAAGCCCCGGGGGCTGTGGAAGCGGTGCCCCATCTCCCCGAGCTCAGCGCCTGCAGCAGGGTGAGGTACCTGCCCAAAGGCTGCCGCACGCCCCGATACCATGAGCTGCGCCCCACCATGGCTTACAGGCCAACGGCGCTCTTCTCCATCACCCNCGTCACCCTCCAAAATACACCTTCTGCATCTGTGGCGGAAGTCGTTTCCTTTGTTCCCACTCCTGTCAACCTACTGTAACGCTGCCGCTTCAGTCCCAAACCAGAGTAGGGACTATGTGTCCATCTTTAACCTACAGACGCGTGAGCGACCCACCACATGGCTGAGAAGCTGGTGGTCTTAACTGTCTTGTTTGGTTACAGGACAACTATAGGGGCAGAATTACTATTTGTCTCCGCTCCTGCTTACGCATCCTTGACTCTGACCGAACTCCTCTCCCAACCGCACAAACCAGGCCAGCGCCTTCTCACCGCCTCGCCAGGCTGCTTCTCTACACAGGAGCTGCTTGTCCCAAAACCTCGAGTGCAGAGCCATCGTCTGCTCACTTCTTGTGGGAATGAACAAATGGCAGAACTATTACACTCAGCACATCCTCCTCCCCATGCCCCAAACTCCCCGGCTTTCCCCTCCATTTTCTCTCAACAAGGACGACAGCGTTTGTGAGGAGGCAGCTAGGTGACTCTCCCTGCGACTACCAGCACACCCTCCGCCCTCACTCATGGAGCAAAAAACCAGTGCTTGAAAACTGGCAAAAAAAAAACCAAGAAAAAAGGTGAGGTTATGCCAAGGACTGGCGCCCCTCTGGTCACAAGCCCTGTAGGGACGTTTGTCGAGACTGCCGTTCTGGCAAGCCCCGGGGGCTGTGGAAGCGGTGCCCCATCTCCCCGAGCTCAGCGCCTGCAGCAGGGTGAGGTACCTGCCCCAAGGCTGCCGCACGCCCCGATGCCACGAGCTGCGCCCCACAATGGCTGACAGGCCAACGGCGCTCTTCTCCATCACCCTTCTCGCCGATTGCTTCCCACCTGCTTCGAAGCAGGAACAGGTTATTGCTGGCTGGTATTAAGCAGATTACGACATCCCAGAAGCCTCGCGCATCTGTGCAAGCTACCGCGTCGACAGACAGAGAGCACTGCCTTCCCAGCAGGAGAACGCGATTGCTGCCTTCCCGCCGCTCACCTGGCCTAAGGTGCCGGGAATCGAGGAAGGAGAAAGGGTGGGTGTACTGCACAGTTCTAGTTACAATCTCAGTAATTAAACAGATAACTCAGCCTAAGTATTTGCAATTTCCTAACACTGCGTTTGTTAGCAATGCATCTGGATCTCAATAACCATTACCTTCTGCTACCTACAGGTAGAGATAATTATTCACAAGTAAACGATTACCTATGCTATAAATTACCTACAAAAATTTGGGCTGGGTTTTTGCCAATCACCATTCCAATTAATTAACCAAAATTGACTAGCTGGCTTTAGACCAAATATTTCCTCATCAGTATTCAACACCAGTGCCTACAAGATGAAGGAAATAAACCAGAGAGGAGAGACAGAGCGAAATCCTACAAAGGTTAGAACGAGATTAAAGCAGCAGAGCACCAAGAAGAAGCGGTTTCTGCATGTCTGTGGTGAATGCTTCCTTTTTTTGTGGGTGGTGCTGCCCCCGGGCAGGGCTGTGCGTGGCCTACGGACAGAGCCCACCAGCAGCACACACAGCCATTCCCACCACGAAGGGAGCCATGGCCATCAGCAGGAACCAGAAAGCTCTGAATCTTCGAGTTTTCCGTGGGATCGGGGCTTTGGCAGATTTCCAAGCGAGCAGGGGACACAGCTGCAGTGGGACCGTAACGGCTGGGGGGAGAACAATCACCGCGCTCGAGCGGGACGTTTCCCAAGGCACTCCTGATTTCTCAGCTCCTCCATTTTGACAGAGCTCGTCAGACCCTCAACAAAACCTTCCCCTTGCAACAGTCAAAGTGACAGAAACACACCCACACGAGTGTTAAGGCGGCTTTAAACTCCCAGCATTGCACATCTGCACAACGGCCCGTCAGACAACACGCACTCCGTTTTTGTGGCTACGCGCTGAATATTAAACAAACCCCTGTCATTCCCAGCTGAAGGATCCCCACATGCCACCACATGCAGAGACTCTGTAGATGCCGCTGTGCCCCATCAGCATTCACAACGGCAGAAGTTGCTGTTACAAACTGCAAAATTAACTCTTTGAACCGGTACCACCTGCAGCTCAGCACCGCCCGGATACCTGATAACCTCTTCCAACCTAAAACCGCACAGGCAAAGGAGCCATCAACCACAGCACGCTACAATTAAGAGCGAGTCTCCCAACGAAGAAGAGTTTTCTATTGGCACTCATTAAACCCACTCCGATGTACAACTGGTTCCGTAAATAAAGAAGCAAGCACACACTGTAGTGCAAATACAAGTTTAAGACAAATCTTCACATTTAAGCCAAACTAAGCTAGATCAAGTGTGTGTCTCCACGCCACCAGTTAGTCATTCCATACCTTCTCCGAGTGATACAACTCGTGATATACATCTGAGAAAAACAGCCCTGGTCCCAGCTCACCACACTTCGCCTATTAACATCGACTCTGTTTCCTACGGAAGGCAACAAAGCAGTCGCTGCCATCACGTGCTGCCCGCCCCGCCCACAACGACGGCACGGCACGGAGCCCGAGAGAGAACCACGGGTCCACACCGCTTCCAAATTCCTGTGCTGTGAGGTTCCTCACCTGACCATTCAGGGTCTGCCATTTCAGTCTTACAGCTCCTTTTGTAAGAGCCTTGATTTTTGTGCTGAGTATCAACTCTTGACTTAGACGGGACTCACACGTGTGTCTCGTACTACAGCTCTTGGCTGCTCCCCAAGGCCCCGTGCGCAGGAGTGCCAGCGCCCCCGTAACGCCGGCCACAGAACGAACCCTTTCAGAGAGCAGAACTGAGGGCAGAAATCCCAGCTATTTCTTCTCGGCTCAGAACAACTCTTCTCTGTCATAAATAGAAACGTGCAGTTAGTGGAAATGGGACTGGAATATTTATTTGGTAGGGATTTTTAGTACTAGTTGTTGAAAAAGTAAGGCACTTCGTGCACTATAAGCAAGCTATAAAGCTTTAAATGCTGATAAAAACAGTAATTAGCAGTCTTTCTCGACTGTTCTGGAGAACTCATGAGGAAATTCATTTCAAACCAAACAATCTGCAAAGAAAATCACTAATAAGGATAATCTAGTGCCTTCCACATCACCTTAAAAATTGTTTTCCAGAGGCTTTTCTCATGTCACCTCCAGTTATTGATTTATTAAAAAGCAACAGGATATTTCGCTGCATAAAGTAAGGTTTTTATTTATTTATGCAGGCCTGTCAGTGTCGATAAAATACTGTGGATGGTAGGTATTACTTGCATTCCGTCTAATTAAGTGAAAGGCCAGAGCTTTGTGAAGCGCTCCCCCGAATTCTGATCCGGGCCAGGCAGGAGGGGTGAGGGGAGAGGGGGAGAGCTGCTCCCGGGGCCGAGCCCCGGCCCCTGCCACCAGCTGCAACAGCCCCCACTGCTCCCCAAATATTCCCAGTATTGCAGGTCCGGGTCCGTCTCTGGGGGTGCCAGACAAAAGACGCAAGGGAAAAACCCACCACCAACCACCAACGCACCAAGGCCAAAGGAAAAAGCCAAAAGCCAACTAACAAAAAAATAACCCAGGCAAAGAGCATCAGAGAAAGTCAAAGCCTTCCGCAGCACTCACCAAGCTACTAATGAGGCTTCGAAGGAGCAGATGCACGTGCAGAACATGGCCCAGCCGGCTGCACACTGCACACGAAGCCGAAAGCACTGGCATCTGGAAAAAGCGCCTCCATTTTGAACTCTATTTATGTACCCGCGACAACGGAGACATCGTTCCTGCCTCTCCTGGCTTACTCTCATGTAAACTTCATTCAAGCGTTTACTAATGAACAGTAAATCTTTAGACTACTTAGAATTGCTGTTTAATAACCTGCATGCATTTCATCAACATTATTCAAAACTCAAACTCATTTATGAAAAAATCCACATCAGTCAGAGAAAAATGTATTGAAGCCCTCCCAAGGCCTTGGCAGCCTACGACAGGTTCAGGCCGCCTGAAGCATTCAGGACCACAGGCAGGGTCACGGTTTTTAAGAGCTTTGGTTTAGAACCTTAAAATGAAACACAGGGATTTCTGAAAGCACTCTAGACTAACATTGTAACGTGGGCACTTGAGGTGCCTGAAACACTGGAGGGATGCTAGATACCAAGCACTCCAGAGTTTATTCTAAATGGTATGATGTGTTTAGTGGTGGAAGACTGAAGGCAGTTCAAGCTCTTGCACATTTTGCTCAGAAATAAGTCCAGATAAAATGATTTTCCCCAGGATTACAGCATGCATACACCACAGGTCCCTCTTTACCACTGAATGACTTGATCTTCCTCTGCTCGTGCCTCACGCTGTCGCTTCAGCTTGCGTAAGGCTATGTGGAATTTCACATCTGGGCCGGGTTTCTAACCCGCTGGGCTGCAAAAGCCGTCCTGGCTAGCTACAGAGCTGAGCCTCGGCTGGGACAGGCCAGATGAACTGTAAACCAAAAAAATAAATAAATAAAATCAGGGAACAACTACACCTGTCCGGCAGGTTTTTGAGTAACTGAGAAGAAGGATGAAATACACCTCTGTTCAGCACGGACCACCACTTGGCAATTCTGAAAGGGTGACACAGACCTCCGGGAACCACCCGCTGAGGTTGCTGAGGTTGGCCCCGTTGCTCACCCCACACTTGCCTCTTGCCAACGGCACAGAGAACTCTTTTTGATGGGCAAAGTGTAAATTAGTCCAAGTTAAGAAGCCTAGTGGATTTCAGAAAATCAAGTTGAAAACAACCTTCTCCTAAAGGTCAGAGCCCTCTCTAGCAGTCCGTTTGGAAGCGGTAGTCTGGATTTTACATTTCAAAACTCTCTTTTGTAACAACAAAGCCCAAAATAAAGGTAAAGTGTTTTCATTAGCTGGATTTTATTTTCCCCCAAAACTGCAATAGCAGGTGCTTTAGAAACTGCAGCTTTGGCCTGTATTAGAATATCAGAAACGTCAGCAAATGCCCCTTTTGATCTGTCGCGTTACCGGTGCAGCAGAACGAGCAGTGTGGTTCCCGCCCCGCAGCGGCACATCACAGCGCTTGCTGCCACAGGGCTCAGGATCTCCCAACGCCGCAATCCTTCAAGTGCTTGGACTGCCTTCAAAAAAACCCCCAACCAAACCCCAAAACATGAAGGCAAAGCTGCAGCTAAGGGTCCTGCCCGGAGAAGCTCTCAGACCCTCGACGCTCCCAGGCCAGTCGGGTGCAGACCGAGCGAAGTCGCACAGGGGAACGCCCGGACGCACTCTCAGCGCGCGGATCCTGCTGCCTCCCTGGGACCCACCTCGGCATTTCGCTAACTTCATTCTTTCTTTATTCTCAAGGTCATTTCTTGTTTATTTAATCATCCATTGTGCTTGCAGTCTGACGGGTCTCTAAATCCCCGGGCTGCTTTCTTAACTTTAAATGAGTTTCCAGGAAAGCGGGGCTTGCACCTCACCAGGGGGAAAGCATTGTTTTTAACACACTTGTAACTAATGCTGCTGGTCCTCGGGGAGGCTCGAAGGACCTCAAAGGCAATAGTTCTCTGCCCAGGAGCAAAGAAGCCATTACAGCTTGTACTAGAAGATTTAATAGGTGTCATAATTTATCATGTAAACCGAAAAGTGTTTCTTAATTAAGTGCGTACGTTAATGAATTTTTTAATTTGATCCCTGTAAGTACCTTGCTATACTAATTGCAATATTCTACACATTAGTCATCCGCTGTTGCCCTTGGCTATTTTCTACCCTGAGAGGGAGAGATAGAGCTTTTCAGTTAAAGTTCATTTAACTCTTTCCACCCAACAAATTAAATTTCCTGTTATTCACAGTGGAGAGTGACAGCTGCACTTCAGTCCTAGAGCACTCGATGGACAGCGTTTCGCATACGCATCAGCTTGGGTCTCAGCGTGGTCTCCCACAGAGGGGATGAGACAGAAACCAGGGAGAAGGTACAGCCACAGAGGAGAAACATCCCCTTGCACTGCAGAAGACGAGGAGTTTGCCCCTGGCCCTGGGAACAGATGCTGTACAGGAAGGCCATGAGCCACAGCCACTTCCTAGCGTGGTTCCCAACGCAGTGATCAGGGTTCATTTCATCACCTTGATAACAACCAGCACTAAGCGCCAGCAGCTTTCCAACCCACAGACTGTTCCAGGTTTCCATGTGCGCTTCAGTGAGGTGTCAGCTTTTCTGATACTTCTCACTCGCACCCAAAGTTGAAGAGCAAGAGGGGGGGAAACTTGCCACTGAGCATCCCGAGAGGATGGAAGGAGAGAAGCAGCAGCTGAAGGTATGGCACACGGCTCACGCCTTTCACCAGCCACCACAGGGATTTGTTCTCCAGTTGGTATTGACCGACTGACAAGACATGAAATAACACTGAGGTCACTGACAAAGGTGATGGCCAATTTCTGGTACCTGAATAGCTTAAAGGGGGGCTTCAAAAGCCTCTGGAATACTACAGACTACAAACCCAGTTTCCTTTCTGCAGGGATAATACTCTTGTGGCTGCGTACGTCAATTAGAAAAGCCACTACAAATTGAGAATGCCTCACCTCTAGCAAGGATACTTGGCAAATGCGATAAATGAAGTAGTCGGAGCCCTCCAGACTCAATAGTAAAACAAGACGAAGCAGAGCGGTTATACCCACAACCAGACAAGAAGTTGGTGCAACTGAAAACACACAAATTCCTTCTTCACCATATCATTTGCTTTTTAATCCTTTTCTGCTTCTGGAGTTTGCACAAAGGAATTCACAATTTCAACTCAACAGTGACTCTACAAGGGAGAATTTTAGGTTTTCAAAGAGAACCTTCACTGTTCTTTGGAAAAAAAAATATTATTTTCCATCTCCTCTGCCAACACAAAGGTGTAATATGTGGATAATATAAAGCCTCCCTTTGCCAGTGTTTGTTTCTCCAACACAGATGAAACAGCAGCACCAAGTCATCTCCTGCTGAAGCACGCGAGTCCTCCCAGTCTGCATCTCCACCGTGATTACACGGAACACAAGGCTTCCCCCGAACGCTCCTTAGCTTGCGTGCCCGACAGGCATTAACAATGAAGTCTTGGCCAGGTACTAACTGATGCCCTCCGCAACTGCGAGATGAGCCCTGCCAGGTTCTGGACTTTACATGAGGAAGCGCAGCACTTAAGACTTCCTTCCTCTGCTGAATTTGTGTTTATTTCCTGCTGTGCACGTGATGACAGCGTGCATTTCCTGCTGCTACACAACCACGGCCCCAATTACATACAGGTCCAATAAACTGTAGTAAGGTACAGAAAAGACATTCTCATTTATAAAAGCTCAACTTTCCTGTGTCAATTTCCTTAATTTAGCACGTACAACAGAGTATCAGCCTGTCATGCATCTGGAAAAAAAAAATGGCTTTGAAAGTAATTAAAACAACAACTCTAACTTTGTAATAGGTAGTGTCAGCCGTCAATTCGCACAAACACCTTTTGAACACAACTGGTGAAGTGCTCTGCCACATTTTATGTGGGCATACACAGTATTCTGAGAGAAATGGCTTCTCCAGGCCCCGGGGAATCTAATGTGCATTAGGAGCTGAGCTTCCGTGGGCCTCTCGGAGTCCTGGCGACAGTCACTTCTGCAGCCTCTTCAGCAACAGTCACTATGCTTTGCTCAGAAAAGGAAGGCTGCCATGCCACAGAGCCCCTGCCCCGTTCCACCCGGTTTTTGTGAACAGACATGCCGTCATCCTGCTAAGGTCCTGACAAGGAGGCGATGCGTGCGCACGTCATGTACCTAAGGCACAGTTCTCCGCAGGATCAGGACCCTAAGCCATACCACTAGTTCCACCCGTTCCAGACTAACAGAAAAACAGCCAACAGAAGAAATCCATTCCCTGCCTGATGGTCTGTAATTCTGCTTTACTCTGGCGGCTCCCTGTGAAACCCACAGCTGTGGCACTGCCTCGAACAAAACCCCGATTTCTGCAGGGCAGCACTGGAAGCAGCGTGTCCATACTGACTCCGGCCCACGGGTTTTCCCCAATCCCACCAGAAACACAAAGGATTCCAAGCTCAGGTAAACCAAGCAGGACCCATCCAAAGTGGGGGAGTTGCAATGCTTCTTCCCGCAACGGGAGCCCGACCATATCTGACTGTCGGGGCTGTCAACCCCATATCATCTCAGGTGTTACACTACCCTACAGCTTCTCATTCCAGCTGAAGGCTCTCCGCTACACCCGCTGTCAGCACTCTCCAGTAGCCACACCTGACTCCTTCTATATTAAGATCCAGCAGCAACTGCTCTAATTATTGACTTGGAATGAAATCTGCCTCTGAACTCGGGCAGACAGTAATGCACCACAGTAATTCAGCATTCACTTTGTTTCCCCCCGCCACTTCTGAGCGTGTTATAGGTTTGCTTCTGCTGGAAGTTCTGCTGACAAGCTTACACATGCAATTAAGTGGATTACATGGAACATGTTTAAATAGCCTCGGAACCTCTGAGGCCAAGGCAGCCTTGTAAAGCGGTACTGCATCACTCCTTCACTTCCCCACTCCCGAGCAGAGCTTGTGAAATTAATAGCAACAGCACAGCATAACACGCTTCAAGGAAGTGAGACTCTTTACATGGGTGGCTGTCACCTGCTTTTCAACAAATTTCAAACAGTGTTGCCTACAGCATCCCGTTGTATTAGATAAAATGCATCCTGACACCTATCTTACTCTATTACACTCGACTGCTAAAATATTGAGATGCAAACCTCCCTCAATTTTTTTAAATTTTTTTTTTTTTTTAAGAAGAAAGACAAGTCCAGTAATTGCCCGAGGTCAGATCTTCTTGGTTGATAGCAGATCCTGTCTGCACAGACCTACAGATGCCAAAGGCTGACGACTGCAACCACTTCTAAAAAGCCCTTCTCAGGTGTCTTGACAGCTAATACAGTTATTTCTGATGAGCTGAGGAATCGCTGCCTGCTATCGACGATTTCAAAGTCAGATCTCTGGTCATCATACACCAACGCAGCTCCACATGAGCTCCGTGCCGTCAGCGGACCTGGCCCTTACTGTCAAATGACATCTTCTAAACTTCCAGCCCAACACATTGAAGTTGTAATGATCCAATTAAGTCAAAAGTCCTTTCCCCTGTTATAATGAATCCTATCCTCAGCTGACGAGTTCAAACACCCTCAGCAGAACTATCACGAGGAATTTCATCAGGGGAGGATCAGGCCAACCACAGGTAGGGCTAAGAACTTGCTAACAGCAAGATAATCTCATTCCTATAGTTCCACAATCTGAATAAGAGAAGGGATAGAGAAATGGTATTTATCTTTTTTGTAGTTCTGATGAGCGCACAAGCAAGTAATTTTCAATGACTTCCAACAATGCGTTACTGAAGCATAGTGCAGGTAGATGTGTCAAAAAATTACCCTCACCGCTACACTTACCATATGTTTATGAAGACAGAAGTTATACATATTTTATCCTAGCGTGGGATTTGACACGACAGTGTCAAACAAAGCTCACTAAGTTTGTCACTCAAGCAATCACATTCTCCTCATATTTATACTTAACCACTCCTGCTAATGCTATTTCCCTTACAAATCATCTCCTGCTTTTGTATGCAAGATGCTTTTACTGTAATTATCCAAAGATAGACAGCCGAAGACTACACAAAACTATGAATTCATGCTTCAGCTTAGACACCCCAGGAATCGATATTTCCACTGTGCAGATCTCTCCGGCAAAAATAGATGGGCTTCTCTCTCCAGTGCCTTGCACTTCTCGTGTGTATCTGCATCTGTATGAATGCCCGTTTTGATCTTGTACCAATTTGCACAGGTGTGAAATCATCACATGAAGTGCAGCGCAATAGAAAGCACTAGGCTTATGATATTTCCCTCTCACCGAGACCATCTGGACCATACTTTCAGCTGGTGTAAACTAGCACAACACCACAAACATTGCTGCAAAGATGCCAAATTTACACTAGGTAAAAACTGAGCCCTCTTTCCTCTTGCACGATCCACTGCGCTTGCTCCCTCGCCACAGTGCTGACTGAACACACAAGACGATGAGAGTGACAGTATTTTACAGACATCTTACCCTTTAAAAAAGAAAATGGAGTATTCATTTTCTGCTTTCTGAGAAAGCTTTGGGAAAGCTTAAGGCCACTCAAGTACACCAACAGTACAAGTACAGCTGTCGTTATTTTGACCAAATTCTGCAGGGACTCTCCTGACTTCAGCTGGACATCATCATTCCAGACCTCCTCCATTCTGTCATGGCTGCCCCAGTCCGCAACCATCTCAAAAGCCCTTCTACAAACGTGGGCAGAGCGGCTCTAGGTTAAGCACTGCATACCTGTCTGCAGTTCTTCTGCATCGTCCTGATAAAATTACCTGTGTGCTGTTCTTTACAAATTGCTCCTGTCTCAAAATAAAATACCTACCAATTCTTTGTAGAGCTTCAGGCAGATTCCCACAGCCCACATGTGCTTTTTTTAAGCATGCATGTCAACCTAACTGCAATCCGTAAGAATTACCTAAGTGAAAACGGATCACGTGAAAGAAGAGCCAGAAACCACCTCTGTCACTTGTGGTTTATTTTCACCTATACTCTTGAGCTTTTTCACTGGTAACAGTGAAAAAACACCGATGGTAGAAATGGTTATTAAGTATCATAGAGGTAAGTGAAAAGCCAAAATTGAACCACACGCTTTTCTGTCATGTCAATACAAGTCAAACGCCAACATGCATTAAACCCACAAACACCCTGACTCCTCTGTAAGTCATTGGTGCGGATTATACTTATCAATTGTTCAAAGCTAATGCTCCTCATTCGTTGGTCCCTTGAATACTCACTACAACAGAGGGACTACAGTTCAGGGACTTCAGTCCAGTCCTGAATCGCGTACCCTCCTCACCCCCCACAGACACGGCTGCTTCATGACTTCTGCATCTGTGCAGAAACAAGGCAGAGGCTCACCAGCACAGGTAATACCGTACCCTGAGGCTCTTCCACAAAAGCTGTTCCCTGGGAATTCCCAGTAACCAGGCAGAAGACAAAATCTCGAAGCTCACTGACATCTGGTCAACCCCCTAGAAATGCCCTTTGACAGAACAAACCCAAACTCCAGTGGCCAAAATAAATGCGGTGAAGTTTTGATATGCAGTGGTTAATTGCGCACCCAGCATCCCCGCAGAGCGGATGACAGGTGCCCTAGACACTTCTTGGTCTTGCTGAATGGCATTTAATGCAAAAGACATCTGATCTGCCACGGAAAGCAGCAGTAAGTGGTTTGATCAGAAATGACATCTGAGCCAAATGAGCTAATTAGTTTACAGGATTTCCCCTTTCTCCCCTCAACAACAGCAAAAGTCCATTTCTGCTTCCCCTCAGCTTAAGGTCTCGCTATAGGGTGCCATCCTATTGTTTAAACTAGAGCCTGACGCTTGGAAAAAAGATTAAATGCATGTGTTGGCAATTCTGTCAAAGCAGGCACATCTGCCGCTGACCAACAATGTCAGTTCTTTGTCAGGAGAAACACAGTATCCCCCATTTAAAACACAGTAGTAATAAATAAAACCCCCAAACAAGCGGCTTCCACCTAGGCAGGAAACCCGCAGCAGCGAACCGGGACAGGGCAAGCCTGGGGCTTTGAAACGAACACCATTAACCACGTCCGAGGGCTTCTCGGAATGCATTGCTCTTTACACTGCAGTGGTGACCAGAAGCTCCAACACAGCTAAGGATGTCACGATCGCCAGTGACGCAGGACCGGCGGACAAGAAGGGGGCCTGGATTACCCTCACCTGCTCCAGCTCAGTTCTCGGGGAGAGCGGCAGCAACGTGCCGTCTGTCCACTGCTTCGGCCAGCCCTCTAACCACTCCTATTGCTGTTTCTTCATGTCTACAGGAAAACACAAATCTTGTGGTGCAGCAGTGACACCATTGGCAAAATAAAAGAAGTGCAGTGGCTACTACTTCACAGAGATTACGACATTTCTACTTGCAAAACCCAAGTGGGACGGTTTCAGTGAAAGATGGGCGAAGCGTGAAGCAGCAGCAAAGCTCTCTGTGGGTGGACAACTGAAGGGTGCAACTACTGTGAGATCACAGGTAACAGTTCCGGTCCCTTCCAGCCAGCGAAGCGACTCACGCCAGTATTTGCCAAAACCTTCGTCGCACAGATGGGCCACTGATTTTAACCCAAGCTCAGAGAACGGACTGTAAATAATTCTCTTGAACACAGTATCAAAGCTGCAGTTGGCTCAAAACTGATTTGAGAGGTTTATGGTGCACTTGGACAGAAATACTCCTTAACCTCCTTTAACGCTGCAGTGGCGCAACACACAGCCCCCTGCAACAGCTCCTCCCTACTCACTCACCAAGGAGAAGGTCCCGTCCCTGCGACACGAGGCAGCGGTGGCACTCGTGCACCCTAACTCCACTCCATCACACAGAGCAGGCCGGGCAGCCAAAGACATGACAGCCACAAGAATAATCCAAAGTTCTATTACTGACTTTGTGTAACATCACGAGCGGCATAGACCATTCCTGAGCACTGCCAATGCCAAGCGAGGTTTGCTTTTTCCAGCAGCACATCAGCTGAGCTGTCTGAAAGCATTCACACGGGTCCGCAATGACTTTGAAGAACTGTTGCACTATACTGGATTTGAGGGGCAGATCTTCATTACAACAGTTACAACTAATTAGAACTGATTTACGCAATTTTAATGCCGAATATTAAACCATTTAATACATGATTTATATAAGTACAGGTTTTAATAGGTCTTAAAAGAGCTGATAACCTGAATAGAACAAAGCAGAGTTACGCACCCATTCCAGCAAAGTAAGAGCACACTTCAGTCTGGCTTTTTGATGCCCCATTGAAACTTTTAGAAATTAAGAGTAAAACAGCAGGTGGAAATAGTAGGATCATGAAAGCAAAGCTATTTGAGGCTGCATATGAATATAAACCCAAGTCATCTTGCACGGCAAACAGCAAATACAGCTTAACTCAAGTTTTGTGTGGTCTTTTCAAAAAAGGTCATGGGCAGAATTTTTCACGGCCTCTCTCACACTATTTTAGATGTGGCAGAGAAATCGAGCAACAAGATACTACCCTGCATTTGGGCACTGACCACACGGCGTCGGGCTCTCGGCTGGACTACTGACACGTTTGGTAGCTTTGAATGATTCTCTTTGTGTCCTGTACCCCAGTTTGTTATGTAAAATGACTATCGTGATATTTATATCCCCTATGAAATATTTCAGGAGCGTTTACAAAAAGACCGAGCAGCTCTTGAGAACTATATGCACCTTGTGGAGAAACTAATTTACTACAGCACAGCAAAAGCAGGAAAACACAAATGACAACACGCTACCCTTTTTGCCTGGCTGGAGCAAGGGAACGCACTACTCCTCAGTTTCAATGTCAGTCATTTCCCGCAGGTGGCAAAGGGAAGAGCTCCTGAAGTCATGCTGCTCACAGACATCGTTCTCGCTGTCGCACGCCTGTCAATACTACACCTGCCTGCGACAGCAGAGAGGACTGGGTGACAGTAGGGATCTCCCCCTGCCTCCCGCTCCCAAGCGGGGCACTGCTACTCTATTACCATCACCACCTTGGGCTGCTCCGAGTTAACAGGACCATGCAGCATGAGGTCTACTCCTTCCCCAGCCTGTTCCATCTCCTTCACAGGTTCTGTCCCTAAGACCAAGCAGAGCGCTGTGCACTTGAAAGCTTTTTGGCCGCAGCAGTCAACTGCCTCTCCGTGACTGTGCACAATATGAAATACGTCCTCCGTTATACAAAGGAGGGTGAATTTACACATGAGAAGTAATCACAGAAGGAGGAACGACCCAATGAAAAGGTCACTTTTCACCTGCAGGAAAACAAATCTATATTATAATTAGAGGTAGGAAGCAACATTGGAGCTCTTCTGCCCTTGCACCATGGGGCGCTCGAGGCAGATTCCGGACAGCATCACAGACAGCTTTCTGAGAGAAGCTGCTATCTGCCTGCCGCTAATATCTGCTTTGCAGTTCATCTCGCTTCTAACCTCCCTTTCTGCAAGCGTCCAGGCTGCGATGGCCTTATGCTTTTTCAGTTGTAATGTTTTCGGAGGAAAACCGAGACAGCCCAGTGTGCTGGATGGTGACAAGACACATTTTGCAATGGCTTCATATCCACCCAGTCCATTAGCGCAAGCACGAAGGCGGAAGGAGGTTCAGACTGGATGCTTGCGAGTTAAAACACAGGTAAGGCTGAGGAGATTTTACGTCTCGTTATCCCCAAGAGAAAGTGGGGGAACCAGGCATAGAAAAGACAGAAGGGATCCCAATGTACCCTTAATCTATAAATATTTAAGTAGTCCCTCCTCCCCCCTCTCCTCAACAACATATGCCAGTGTCTCCTTCAGCTCATAAAAGCCAATTCCCTCCTGCTGTTTCCGAGCACCAGAAGTCTCAGAGTGGTGATTAGTGGATTACGTGCATCACAGGGACTGGCTCCAATCACTTTCCCCCTGCAAATTGCTCAACTTCAATGCAGCGGCACAGAGCAGAGTGGGCTTTGTCACTGGGGCCTGGTCCTCATTACGACCAGGAGACTTCAGGAGTTTGTTTACACGGCTGGAACATCATCCTCCTGGGCAGCTAATCAGCCCTTCCCCAGGGTTTCTGCTCTTTGAATACTTAAGAGTAATCACCACCGGCTATCTACACCCAGAGTAGCATCTAAGCAATTTCACCAAGTCAAATGACAACAGCTTGAGGTAATATTAGCCCCCTTATATGAAGACAAGTGCTCTCCACACAAGGATGCTGGAGCTTAGCACCACTCAATAAATCAGAGCAACATCCTGGAAAGCTTGCCATTAGTTCTGAGCCATTAATTTTTGCTGGGTCTTTGACACAACTGTTTGAGAGCACTATAACCTGCTCTCTGAAAGTTAAATTATAAAGAGCAACTTCCCTGAAGGTGCTAGTCTACTAACCCATTTAAGTCCTTGGCTAAACACTTAAAATAAATCACTGGAGAGGTGCAAGACAGAAGGTTTCCTACCGTGCAGTATGTGAGCAGAAGCCCTTCCCTCTCAAAACAAACCCCAGCTGGGAAACCTTTGGCCCTAAGCAATACCTTTACAAGATATTCCATATCGTACCGCATCAGCCAAGCGGAACGAGGCATTTTACCATATGTAGTTCCACATAACAACACCTTCCGCTAAAGTCCTTTTCACTAAGTTTTCTTCCCCATGATTAAATGCCGCCGAGATTAAAATATACTGGAAATCAAGTAAGCCCCAAAATTTTCAGTCCGGTTCCCACCGCACACCTGAAGACACAATCACTGCATTCTTCGAGGGTCCCCATAAGGTGGCACTTCTTAAGTTTCCATCACAAAATAAACAAGTAAAAAAGGAGTTGTTCTGGTACCAACAGGAAAAACACCACACAACTTCAACATCCATAATTTCTCAAAGCAACTGCCCAGGCAGTTGTCGGGCATACAGGGGACCTGCCTACCCTTTAGCCATGTTCATGAAAAGGAACAAGTTTAAGCACTGAAGTAAATCAGTACCCCTGCGGCCCTCAACCCCTGCCTGAGGCTGCCCAGACCTTTGCTTTGTTATTGCAGGAATAACTGAAGAAGGGGATAGAAGTGGGGAAAGGCATCATGCCACGTTCATCCCAAGCTCCTCTAGGAACATGGCTGCTAGTAAAACTGAATCCACAGCCATATTCTTACGGCCACGCTACTCCCTGCCAGAAATACCCATCCGTTGTGTTCTTTCCATTTGGATTTTTTTTTCCCCGGTAGCCCCTAAAATCCTGTCCCACTTGACAGCAAAACAAGCCCCCATCACACAACAGACTCAAACCTCAAAAGACATTTAGCTAAAGGTCCAAGATGAGACGCTCCAGCTGTGACGCGCACAAGTCTCCTGTCACTCCGGGAAGACGGACTGGAGAGCATTAGCTCTACAGCGGCTCTCTGTGCGCAGGTCTGGACCCATCTACCCTCCGCATCACACCGTGACACCGCTCAGTTTCCAGCGCTCTGTGCTTCTGCATGAGGCTGTAATGGGAAATCCTAATTAAAGGCACAGAAGGAAAAAGGCCTTCCAGACAATTAATAATCAACCTAGCGTTAGGTTAAAACCGCGTTTTAATTGGACTGTAATGAGGCAACAATGTATCTCTGATTCCATTCAAAACTGAAAAGCCTGCTTCAGGTAAATGAAACCAGTGTGTTCATAAAGACGGGTAGTTATCAACCTTGTTCCATATGGCACCATAAATTATAAAGAGCAGGTAATGAAGCAGTGCCAAAAAGTAAATACTTCCCAATACCAGTTCCCTTACATCTCTCAGCAGGGGCGTCATCTCACTGCCATGACCATGAAAGTACCCTAAAAGAACTAACAGTTCAGACCGCCTACCCTTTACTAAAGCATGGAGAGTAGGATTTCTGGGTCTGGTTTTTTTCCTTCCTTAGAGAAAACCTTGCAAGGATTTTACCGTCCCTGCATGAGAACAGAACTGAGTTCCTATCTGTGGGAAAGCTCTCCTACCCGGCCACTTCTCAACCAACCTATTTCTGCCCACAGGCTCACTCTCTTGAGCATGGTTTCACTGTGGTCCCGCTACAAAGGGGCCAACAGATCCCAAGGAAGCCCTGAAATGGGATGAAAAAGCTACACAAAGGCCATTCCATTGTTTTTCCTGGAAACTTCTAGTACGCTGAGTGAAAAAGGAAGAAGTGAAATAGCTGGAAACCAAGCTGAGACTGTACAATCACTACTGATGTGTCACAGAGACCCCAGCACCACCAGAATTTCCATCAAGCAGTACCGGGGACAGACCACAACATCTCTTCAGCACCTCTGGAAAGACCTGTCCCTGGAGGTAGCACCACCTCTAACAAATGCACCCACATCTTCTCACTTCTGTTCCTTGCCCCTCTCCCAATTCCATACCTTGCCTAATGCGTGCAGAACAAAACTCCAGTTATACTGAAGACATTTATCACCCTTCCAAACCAAACCAATTTGAACACACAGCTGCTGCTCCTCCCCCCCTCCCAACCCCTCCAAGTGCAAAGGTGACCCTTTCCAAGGTTGCACTTACACTCACAACCATCACTAAGGAGGAAAGAGTGACTGTATTCTTAGATATTTTTTTTTTGCAATGGGTTTTCTCTTCTGCAAACAAGTCTGGTTTCAAAATCCCTAACCTCAGCCAACAGAAAGTACTACCACCAATAATAATCCACCTAGTCGTATTCATGCACTAATACAGAGTGAAAATCATTTCTTTAACTATGAACATCGTAACTATCACCTTGACTGGGTCCAACATGTTTATATACATTCCTCCACCTTTTCCAACAGAAAATGCATTTAAGCATCACCTTCTCTTTCTCGTCTTCCATCTTCTGTGGCCTAAATGCTCTATCAGCACATTTACAGCTACAGTCAGTTTTCCAATTGTAAATAAGACCTTAATTTCATTAGTCAATTAATAATGTAAGAAAGCATAGCCTCTTTTGTACTAATCAGCTTCTCATTACCACTGCATGCTGTCCACACTAAGCAGTCACATTGTTAATGCCACAGAAATGAATGACTGTGGGACAGGTGGGACAACACATGCAGCACACAAACAGATCAAGGTGCTCCTCCTGCTCCTGGTCTGAAAGCTTTTATCAGAGGTAACCTTTGAAGAGCGCCGCTTCCAAAGGATCACACGGGCTACTGACTTACACCTCAGATAGACCGAGTTGGTCGCTACCTGTAAGTCACGACATGAGGCAGAAGACATTCTCTGAGATACACAATATTCAAACACAACAGCAAACTCCTTGCTGACAACTCCAGTTGTCTTTCATCTCTCACCTTAATATACCCTGAATGTAGATACAGTGCTCAGGGACATGGTTTAGTGGCGGGCTTGTCAGCGTTAGGTTCATGATTCGAGTAGATGATCCTTCAGGTCTTTTACACCCTAGGAAATTCTGTGATTCTGTACCAGTGATGCCATACACCATGCTTCATTTCAGACCAGGGTCAAGAACACACACCCTCAGCACAGGCCTTGCTGAGGAAACCTACTCAGCTGCTGTGTGTTTGCAGTGAAGAGTCTCCTCCTTCCTACCCGGGGCAGGGTACCCACTCCTGCTTTCAGTACAAACAGCAGGCACGCCGGGAGAGAATGAGCAGAGGCAGAGCCAAGAAAGGAAAGGGCTCAGTAACTCGGCTCAGAAAGCTCCTTTACTCCAAGACATGAATATATGTGAGACTGTTTTTATTACTATTATTATTTGCAGGCTTAACTAAATTGTCATTTAAATAACATATTGAAAGGTAAACTGCCACCTGCTCCTGCCAGATGTTCTGCAAATCTTTAGCACCACTTCAAGCACGCTACAGTACTGAAGGAAGAAGACTGGACCTCAAAGGTATTTATCTCCCCAGTCTCCTACTGGGCTATAAGGAGATTTCTATTACACAGACTCATCATCAAAATAAGGACCGTGCTCCAATTAGTTATGTAAATGAGAGCATAAATAGCACACTCCTCTTATTATTCCAAGGATCCAAATGTGTATAAACATGCTGCGATACGTATGGCAATGCTCCCTTGTAACTCCATTTCCATTCAATAGGAGGACACGTGTTGGAAGGGCTTTGTTTCTGCTCTCGCAGTGTTTCTGAAAACAAAAGTAAACATTCTTGTCCTTTAAAATATGCACAACTGGAATTAAAAATAAGAGACTGTTGTGATACCCTCACCCATTTGAGGGAGTCCCCATCCCGCAGCATTCCCACTGAAGCGCTGCCATGAGACTGTCTCACCTGTCACCTTCCACATGAGGATGTGCTGGGGAAGAGTTTGTGGCATCTAGATACACAAGCCATCAGGCCATCAGGTCTCTGCTTAGACTTACTCTTCCAAAGTGAAGTTGTCCAAAATAGCTACAAGTGAGCATCAGCAGGTGAAATGAAAGCCTTCTCCTACCTGTCACTCCCCAAGCAGCCCTGTAAGAGTAGGCAGTTCCTCAAAGCAAGTGAACACTGGATTGACAACAAAGCAAAAAGCACCCCACACTTAATATTTTCCAGACGAAGAAGTGTCTTGCATCGCCACGGCACACCCTACCGCTGCGTTGTTTCGTCGGGCTCGCTCACCCAGCTGACCGTGGCCTGACTGAGGTGTCGGGAGGAGACGGACATTCCCCTTGGGTGCAGCACCCTGCAAAGCAGCATATCCCCGGAGAGCGCACCGGACACCTCCAGCAGCAGCACAATGCAAACAGCGCATCGCCATTATATGTACAGAAACTTGCCAGGCTGTAAAGTTTTGCAAACCTTTTTTTGCAAATAACACCGATTTCTTTAAGCGCTTCCAAGCAACAAATAACCTGATGCCGGTACCCAGCAGCTAAGGGAACTTGCAGCTTAGATTCATTAAAAGAGTCATGAGTCAATTTTTTTTTTGTAAGATGCCATCAGCTGGAAGGAGCTAACTCCCTGCCTGCTGCTAAACAGATGGGACCTCTACACCCCCGTGCAGGCAGAAGGATGTCTGCAAATAAGGAAAGATAACGACAAGTAGGGAAAGACGACAAGCAAGCCAGGGAAGAGAAGACTGGAAACCACCCCGTAGCACATGTGCTCGTGGTCATAGAACCAGTCTTCTCATATTCCCTTTCCACCTTAAAACGCCACTACCGCTTTCCAAGAGACTCCCCCCCCCTCTCCCTGAGAAACCAGGCATTGCCCGTTCCCTTCAATCCAGGCCACCCGTTAAGATCCTCCTGGAGCTCCCGCAGTTCTGTCAGTCTCCGTGGGTCCCTTAACTGCTGTGATGAAAAGCAGAAAATTCAGGGTACTTGAGAGTTCTGAAGTCGCCTTCCTCCTGTCCCCTCAGGCTGACTGCAGAGCCCATCTGCCTCGGATTTCCACAGTCACATAGAGGTCCATCATGTACAAAATGATGTAGCTAATAAACTAGAAAGGCCTGTCAGAACACAAAAAGGCTGTCAATATATACAGCTTTTTCCCCACAAGTGACATTTTACTTGCAAAGGGAACTGTTAGCGGCCAAACATTCTGCTACTTCAATGATTTCACTTTACTCCAAGCAAAGGTTTTCTGCTCAGGGGCTTTATAACAGAAGAACGGCCTTACAAGTAGGGCCGCTGCATGGAGTACTGATTACAACAAGTATATTCAACATCTAGTTTCCAGGTATTGTTTCCTTACCAAAACCACCCCTCAGTTGCTTTTTCTACCAAGATCTCAAGCTATGAAAAATTGAGCCTACCTTTTACTGTGAAAACTTGCACCTGCAACCATAAAATTGTTCTATTTCAGCTTCCAGACGTGGTCTCTTACTACACAGTCGTCTCATTGCAGGTTTACGTCCCTTTACTGAAGAACATTTATTACCCAAGTCCCAAGGCCTCTGGCTGATATTACAACCTCTCCTCAGCCTTCACCGTCCTTAATTTGAAGGGAGCGAGTGAAAAACTTTCCCAGGAAAGCTCTCATTCAATTTTTCAGTCTTTTTTACAGTTTTCTTCAAGTTATCTGAAGTTTCATGTGACAACTAGAGTAAGTAGCCCCAGTACCATGCACATCCTTAAAAAAAAAAAAAAGGCAGTCACCAGACTTCCAGGGCACAGATCAACTTAAAACCTCTAGGCGTTCATGTCTTAGTGTCTTTCAAGAACCCTGAAGCATCTTTAGCTAGAGCGTTGCTCACCTCTACCTGTTTAGTCACCGTGACCCCCCATTCTTAGTCCAGATCACCCCCATTTCTACTCCAAATCGCTGTTTTCCAGAAAGCCTCTCCCATACTGCATGCAGGGCTTGTACCCTCTGCTCTCAGACACACGGGTTTGCATTTCGCCACACGAAGAAGGAAACTGTTTCCTCCCCTCGCGAAATCCACGCGGCTGTGCATCAGCAAGCGGCCCCTTCTGCCGCCGAACATTCCAGACGTCATTGTGCCATCCCTAAGAGTTGCAGTCCATTTTCTTCTGTGTCAGTAATGGAGCATGATGAGGTATAACAGGGCAGGACTAAAAAGCTATTGCTGCAGGGTATCATTAGAATCACACCTGCTCGACACTGATAACCTGGTTACAGTTGCGTTTTAAGGCTTCACAGTTAGAAAGTTTTTAATCCGTGTAATAATGTCTGTGATAATTTCACATCATTTCAGTTTCTTAATTCAACTACCATTCAGTACCAAGAGAAGTCTATCAGCCAGACTCATAATCTCATCAAAAAAGATATCAAGTTCATTTGACAAGATCTATTTTCCATAAGGCCAGGTTGATTGACATTAATTATATTCAATACTTGCTTCTGCCCCAGACTGCCTGCATGTGGGTGTTGCTTGCTCTTTCCAGGCTTCAATCTTCATCTTTTTAAATGAGCATATCGCCATGTCCTACTTCATGGGAGGTTGTGAGGACATATCTATTAGTGCTTACATCTCCCTCAAACACTGCGCCGACCCGTGCAGAGAGCGAAGCAGCCAGCCTTCGACCCCGACCCCGGGGAGCACAGCCTGCATCGAGTGGTACCCAGCTAACCCCACGCCCCATCTCAAGATGCCCAACAAACCAGAAACAGCTGGAAGAGGCTTGACAGACAGCCACAGGACATGGCATTCTTAATAGAGCCTTGACACGCGCAGATCTACAGTCTTCCCAAAATGCCTATTTTCATTAAGCAGCTCTGGGTATTCCTGCTCAAGCAGTTCTCTGGATGGCAGACATACGTGCACGCCTGTTACCAAAGACACCGCAGACATTTTTTGAAGAGCTACTAACCATCCCCACTGCAATATAAAGCACACTTGGCAAGTGAGAAGACAGCGCTGCACCACCAAAATGCTGATTTGTGAACTGCTTGGTGCACTGCTGGGTGAAGTCTGGGTTAGGCAGACAGGAAATGACAGTCAACTTTCTCATCTTGTGGTGCAATCCACTTTTTAAGTCACAAAACCGATAGCGAGCAAGAATGAGAAGTCTCCTCAAGATACATAGAACTCACTGCCCCAGTTCTGTTTCAGGCGCTCAGGACATTCATACCATTTCACAACCTAATCTTTGAAAACCATTTTCTTTAGTTTTGTATGAAATACAAGATGTATGGTTTTGCCTGAGAGACTTCCCTATAACCTCATCATGTGTTGAGACATCTGTGGAATTACCCAGCAACACGTGTAAATAGTGACAGACAACTCATCCCCAATGTAGACAAGAAATCAGACCCTGAAATTAATTGATTTCTGCCTCTGTTTTTTCACTAGTGACAATAAAGCCACGTGAGGAGGACTATCACTCAGAGGGGAACAAAGCTTTATAAAATTCTGAAGTGAACCTTTCCTCCTCTCTGAGATGCTGCTATTGGGTTAAGATGACTTCTCCAAGATCTAAAAAGAAAATCGCACCAGCTTCTGTAACCTTCATCTAGGTGCAAACCTTAATAAGTAGTTAAACAACAGCTACCTGCCGTATGTGACCCACTGCAGTTCATTTGGCCTCCCTCCTTCAACTGTGTGCTGCTACGCAATTACTGCCAACTCTTTTGTTAACTGTATACTATTTCAATTCTCAGTCCAAGCTCAAAAGAGAGTCACACAGATTGGAGGGGGCACTATTCAAATCCTCTTTTATTAGGATCAGTGGACCGGAAAGGAAGAAACCACCTTCATCCTCATGGACTGTGCGTTTTTGCAGATATGACTGAAAAACACTAAGTCCTTCTGTGTGATCCATTTGAAGCTCAAACACATCCCAGACAAAAAATATGAAGTATACCATACACAGAGTAGAATGACACTATTTAAGTACATTTTTACCAAAAGGGTTTTTTTAAGACTTTGAAGAGGACATCCCTGTTACACCTTGTTTCAGATTTTCAGCTGCCTTGACTTTAATCAGCACTACCTTCCTGAAGTCATTCTGTCAGGAAACCATCGATGGGACGGTCGGTTCCTAGTTTAGCGCCCAGCCATCACAGACACACTCGGTGCAGGATCTGGCACCCCTACTACAAGGAAGAGGGAAAAGAGGTTAAAAGATTTCCTGACTTAACAGGTGATTTTGCAGGCTATGTGCATCTCCAATGAAACCAGTCATCAACTCATCAGCTGCAAGCAAAAGGAGGAGCAAGCTCCCGTCAAAAATACCACAACTCTAATCCAACACCAATTAAAGCAAAAGAAAAGCTTCCCAAGGACTTAAGTAGACATTAGAGCAGACCTTCAGCACTCACTGCACATACACCTCCTTTTTTCCAGGCTTTTCATTTCCTTCTATTGGATTTCCAGTTCCTCCCTTTTCAACCATTTAGTGCGCTTGCCTGGCAGTCGGGAGAGAAAGATGGATACAAGCTCAGCAGATGAAAGGGCAAAGGCAGAAGAGGGACTCTGAAAAGCCATTCGCGCTCCCAGCAGAGGAGACGCGTGTGTGCTCACACGGGCAGCGACTAATGGCGGGGTTCGGACTTCCACATAAAAAAGGATCTATCTCAGTAACAGGATGTGAGCAAGCACATCTTCCACACAATACTTTTTCTAAGGAAGCACCCGATGCAGCTTGCCATGATAACTAAATTTATTATTAACTGTGTATTTCATGATGTTAGTGACAATATGTTAATGTGATTTTTCACGTCCTCCTGCAGTGAACAGATGGCTCCTTTTACTTTACTTTCCACATCAAGTGTGATTATTTCTTGGTGCCAAAAGCCACCTGCCGCTCCCTGGTCTCCAGTCTAATTTTTTATGTTGGTAAAACACAGCAGGACTTGTTATCAGTTGGATGGCATCTTAATAAAAGGAGACATGCCAACATATTGACATCATGTTCAAGGGGAAATTTTAGCCCCATCCTGGCCCCTCCCCCAGTTCATAAAAAATAATAAAATGAAACTAAGGAAAAAAAAAAGCCAACAAGCCCCCCTCCCCTCCCCAGGCTCCACCAGTTTCAAGATGCTCAGTCACAATTTTTGGGCCCCGTGCCAGGATGCGGAGTTGGCCTCCTTTTGTTCCCATACCAAGCACCTCAGTCAGGGCTCTGATCTCTCGTCCTGTGTAATGATAATTAGCCATAACATATTCAGAAGTCAAATGTAAGCAGGAATACATTAACATTGAGATCAGTGCCGGGGTAATTTTCATTGGGAAAATGACAAAGAAGGACACAAAAATTAAAATACGGGATGCGGAGATTTTCAGTATCACTTTCAAATAGACCAAGGGTAAACTCATTTGTTTGTCAGTCACGAGCCGGCACTCAACAGACAGCTGTGGTTTACAACGAGTAAACAATACGCGCCTGATAAGCTATTGTAGCCCATCTCCATTTCTCTGCACACTGCTGGAAACAAAGCAGCATGCGGTTCAGATGAAGATACTCATAACTGAAGGCAGAAAATTTAGTAAGCCCATGTTTAGAGACCTGTACAAACAGCCCATTTTCCCAATACGTATCTTGCTTTGACTGCTTTAGAAACAGCAAAGTACTGGACACTGGGCAGTTCGGAATAGTCATTTCACCAACCGATGAGACGTAAGGCAGCTCCTTCCAAAAACACCCCTCAAGTTACTCAACGTTTCACGGCAAGGACACACACCACTACCTGGAGGCAGCCCGGCACAAAACTGTAGGCACAACCTGCCTAAGAAACACCATTAGCATATTTCCTTCAACACTTCTGTGCTGTGTCATACAGGAGCGAAAATTAAGATAGATTCTCCAGACTACGTCATTGTTTCCCACTTAAACTAAAACTTGAGAGCTGCACCCAAAAGTTGTTACAGGTTTGAAGCAGTTCAAACAAGCTGTAATGACAAAAACACTTGGATATCTTAATGAAAACTATATTAAAACAATAGTCACTGAGGACTTCACTGAAGCTTGCAAACAGTTGACAGACTATTGTGCTTAACATGTGCATACTGGTTACTTCAGATCCCAGCTGTGGCTATTCGATCAATGCCCAGGTAGCCTTTCTTCTGGACCTCTTAAACAAGAAAACAACTATCTCCCTCTTATCCACTTACCTCCAAAAATAGACACACTGTATTTCGTAATAGACCGACTCTATCTTCTGTCAAGCTGTACCCAATTATTCATGAGTAATTACTACCACACAGTCAGCAGTGTGCAACTACGGTGCAATCAGCATGACAGATTTGAAACAATTCAACTGGTAGAGTCCCTCTACAGCTCAAAGCCAAAGTTGGGTAAAAACCGCAGGAAGAAGTTATTCTGTGGACTGAGATGTAGAGAGAAAAACATTTCAGTCTGTGTCAAAAACAAGCAGCCATGAAACTTACGGTAAGATATACCTTTTCCATTCCATAGTGAAATGCAAGCATTTTTGTAAGTCTATATTTCATTACATGTTCATTCATTGAACTGCCGAACAGCAGGGAAGCTAGTTTTGGGTTTGCTCTGGGTTTTTGTGTCAGGTTTGGTTGGTTGGTCTTCTGTTTGGTTGGGGGGGGAGGGAGGATGGAGGGGTGTTTTTGTTGTTTGGTGGTTGTTTTTTGTGTTGGGTTCGTTTGGGTTTTTTTGCCCCACACACAAAATGTTTTTCATCTTCAACATTATGAAGGGGCTACCATCAAAACTAAGCCAGCAGGACAAAAGAAATCTCAACCCCTATCAGTTACTTCATTGGCAATGACATCCTCAGTATGAAGGGAAAAACATTCTCTCTCCTTCCATTTCCTAAAAAAAAATAATAAATCTGAAGTGTTATCAGAAACGTCCAATAAAACACATGCTTCACACATGGAAGTCTATCTTTTGAACTGCCCTCCTGCCTTATCCTGTTCATTTTGTCCCCTCTCACAAAGCTACATTTCCTGCTTCCACCTGCTGCTTCAACAAATCATTAAGAAAAACTGAAAAACTTGATCTCCAATCTAGTCCATATCAATCTAGGCCACCTCCCTCCCTCCAAATCATCCATGTTGAGAGACCTGATGAGATTCATCGTCTCTTGGCTCTGAAAGCCTATGAAGCAGAGCACTCGGACAACTTACATTGCCCCTCACTGGTGCGTACAGGTTTTAGAAGCAATAGGAGATTTTAGGCTCTGCATTGGCATTGCCTGGTGCAACTTACATAGTCACACCAAGTCACTCCCAACAGCACGGCTCGGCAGGTGTCAGCCGATACAATGGATGACACCCGGTTCCTGGACCGCAGTGCCTCACCTCCTAACAAGAGGTACATCAGAGGAGCACTGTGAATGCTCGCTGGTAGGGCTTTTGTTCCTCGTCTGCGTGATTTGTGTAAGCTACTGGCTTTTCTACCCACTAATGAACTCCCATCAGAGATTCCTACCTTTCATAATCATAGAGCTTAATCTCTGTATTTCCCTCGTCATTGGGTTCACAGCAGGAGTACTCTATCAGTTAGAGCATCTTCATGCTGCAGTATCGTGTCTGCTTATTGGTTCAAACAACCGAGCATCAGTAAGACACCCTGTATTCTCAATTCCCATCTCTTACAAAAGAATCCCAAACTATTTGACAATGTTTTGGTCTTAATTTTTAAAACACGTGGCAATATAGGCTCTCCTTGTATTTCATCTTCATTCTGGCATACTAACACATCACCTGTCTTGAAAGCAGCTTTCAGTCAGTCAGGGCAAAACCAAGTCCTTTGCAGACCCCCCCTCGATCCTTACTCCCTTCCCAGCCGTAGCTAGGAGCATGCACCATTGTGATTGGAGACTGACATGGTAAGTGGTAAGAGAACATCAGCGTTCTGTGATGGAATATTCAGAGCAAGCACCCAGAAAGGGAAATGCAGCAGCAAGTTTTCTCTCTAGGTATTTGAGCAAGAAGCAATCAGATGTCCCACCTTCCGCTAATAAACTATCTGAAAACTACATCCTTTAATCTATATCCCCACACAGCTTTCAAAGCTGCATCTTCCTCTTTTCCTAAATGTCTCCAGTGACTCAGTGAGATCTTTCAGCAAATGAATCTGGTTTGGTTTCATTCTAGCGCAGTGCTTCTTCCTAACACACTGACTCAATTAATCCTGCAGAAATACAAGCACAAGGGTAAAGCTCTTAACACTGTCCGTCTCTCACAGTTCATTTACCTTACTGGGAAAGCATCAAAGCAGCACCCTCGACATCATCACGCTCTCCCCTCCACGGCTCCTCTGGGTCTAACATGAATCCCAGCCAAGGGACTCGAGCCTTTTTGGAGCCCCTGTGTTCCACGGAGGATCTTCATACCACTTAATCGGTCTGTAGCTTCGGTGCTTTTTGTTCTTCCCTTACACGCACCTTACTGCACAACTGAAAGAACTCAATAGAGAGCTTTACTCAGGGAATTTTGGTCCTCGAGTCGCAACAGTTCTCAACTGATAACGTGTGAATTCCAACACAAAAGTTCATAAAATTATTTCATTAAGTTCCCAAAAAGCTCATTTGAATTCAACGCTCTACAGCTTTTGTACTTGCTGTCTAAGATGGGGAGACTTTAAGACATGCTAAAGTACTACCTTCACTTTATCTGAATACGAGCAGCATCAACAATGGGATCACACCCCAGACTCTTGGAAGAGGAGCAAGGATTTCTAGTAGGAACGGAGCATGTGTTGGAGAGCAGTATCTTGCCACACCTGCAAGAGCCCACTTGTGTAGAACACACTCTGGCCTTCATTAAGCAAATGGCACACAGCCATACTCAACCAAGCAAGGAAACCATCTTCTGAACCCACAGCCCTTCTGATTCCATCATATGGACCAGTAGAGCCAGTAGGTTTTACCATGAAAAAGATGCAAAGTAACAAAGGGAACAGAAGTCTCCAGTACATCCGAAACGCAGCTATGACTAAAGGTAGAACGCTAGCACTCTCGCTAGTGGCGTTACTGTGTGCACACTGCCCTGGCAAGAGGGGGTTCACAGCAGCTTGTTCCATTATGACAAAGTTTTCCTTACCAAGTCCCTCACAGCAATGTGAACTAATATAACACAGATTACCACTGATCTGTGAGAACAAGTGCACTTGCCTTCTTTTCTTTGATGGCACCAATTTGGGAAGATAACTGGCAGACGCCTGAGGACAGGAGTGGTTCCTCAGCACTAAGGCCAGGGCCGGAGCTGCTCCTTCTGAGACGGCCCCGGCAGGAGCCCTGCCCTGCCCTTGACAGGTCTGGCAGCAGGCTCCTAAGCCAGCTCAACCTACCAAGCAAATCACAGAGCGATACAAATACAGGCAGCTCCTTGGAAGTAAACTCTAACTGCATTCACTTCATCTGTGCCCGCACACCGTGTACAGCTATGTCCCAACACGGTGTGATACCCCCAGTTAAAAAGCCGTGCTTGGACAGCAACTGGGGCTTGCAGGACTTCACTTTTTTTTTTTTCCCCTCTCAACTTGTGTTTTATCCTCGCGCACCATAGCCGATTCTCAAAACTGCATGGCTCTCTGTGCATCTGTGTCTGATAGAAGGATTAAGCTTGTCATTAGGAATCATTTTGGTGGCTGCAAATGCAGTCTCTCTCCTGATAATGTGTAGTATCATTTAAAACAAATTAATTTCTCATTTCTTGCTGCTGGTCATAATTCTCAGCATGGGACACATCACAAATGACCTTAAGGATGGACATACAATAATCATTAGCAAATCAGAAAAAAACAGCAACTAAAAAACAACCCCAAACCATTACAGTCATATTTATTCCCTCTCCATTCCTGCAGTTTTTGAAGCTCATTTTCATAATATAATTCATCTGGTACCAAATTACAGCCCTCTCTTCCTCCTTTAGGCAACTGCATCGCCTCTGTATATTCTATTATAAAATTGGTTAATTAATAATTTCTCTATATTGCCACTAAGCAGAACTACACGGTTAAATTATGATGATGGTGCCTCATTACATGCACATTCTGAGACACCAAGTCATCATTTAATGTCAGTGTGTGTTGTCTGCATGTGCACTGATGGCTAGGCAGGACCATGCTCTTCCCCTGCGACGCTTTCCTGGGCTGCTCTTTCCATTTTTAACTATCTAACTTGGTGGATGGAGAAAGAGGGGTCACGAGGGGTAGGGCGGAGAGAAGATGAGGGCTCACTGAAACACAGGTTATAGGTACGTGAACGCAGCCGGAGCCCACAGCTTCTTAGTTCAGCTGAAGGACAAGGTGTACTGTGCAGATTTCGTTAGGGACTCCTGCCCGAGCCGAGCTCCAGTCTTTGGTTTCCCCTACAGGTCCAGGCAACGCTACAGCTGTTACAGCCTCTCTGTTCTCTCAAGAAGTAAAAGTTAGAGCAAGATCAACCAAATAAATCAGCTCCTGTGGGGACCAGGCTGCTTTGAATCCTCCAGCGCTCTGTGTGAGCATGGCTCTGATGCTCGTGTTATCATTTTGATATTAATGCCCATAATCCCCTGGGAGTAAGCAATTGTTTGTCTGAGTAAGCCTACACATAAGACTAAACATTAAATTAAACTATCATCCATCTAGATGCAACATTATGCAGCCACTATATGTGTTAGATATTGAAAATTTGTTGCTGGTGCTTTTTTTTTTTTAATCATGCAGCCTAATAAGATCCCTATGAGTAATCTCTCCACTGAGGTCTAAAGTAAATACGATCACAACTCGGTCAGTCACCTACTTTAACCTCCTGTTGAAATTACAGCCACACAATCTTTTCTGATTGTTTCAATCAAAACAAAATGAATAAACTTAACCCAGGGAATATTTAAATATCCACTTCAGTTTCCAGTAAAACCTTTCCCATGTGATTTATATGAGCACTGGAGAAATTGCCTGCCGTGCCTGGCCTCTGTGTTTAGCATACATGATAGTTCATTACTATCCTAGCAGCTCCGGATGCTATTTTCACACACACACATATATATAATCTCTAAAGCGGTGTTTCACACTAGTTGGTAAGTGTATCTTACTATTGGGTTGGTGAGGGCTAAGATTGATCTGGAAACGTGTCTAGACACCTGAACACCTTCCTGAGTCATTGGAGGCAAATGGAGAGGGTAACTCTTACAGCCCCTTCAAGTGTGGTGTGCCTTAAACCAGCTCAGCAGGTCCCACGTCACCACCCTCGGCTTCTAATTTGTCAAGTCCACCACTGCGATGAGACAAAGATTCTGCTACTCCCACTCCTGCAGCTCTTTGTCGCTCCTTGCCTCCGCAGCAACAGGCAGAAAGCTGCATCCTTTCCTCACACCCCTAATCCACTCTCCCTACGGTGGGATGCCTTCAGGCAGCAGTAGAAAAATGGCACAGCCCAGATGTGACTCCGCATTCTAAATGTATCAAATGGAGAGCATGAAACCGGTTCTAGTTCTGGTCTAAGCTACTGTTAGACAGAGTTAACCAGCACTGAAACAATACAGAAACTTCCTCTTTGACAAATTCCAAGCCAGCAAACCAAGGCTGCCAATTTTTCTGAAAGCAGCTCTACCTTTAGCTTTAACCACACATCAGGATAAAGCAAAGTCCAGGTACACAAGTAATTCTCAAACATCTAGAGCACAATTAAACTAACCTCAATGAGTTAAATGACTAAAAACTAGCTCCTGTGCTTCAAAAAAGGGGCCAGCAGTACTGTATTACGTAGCTACAGCATCATCTGCCATCTCTTCCTATAAAACCGTATGTGTATAACAAACATAAGCGGAGTTTCAACCTTCTAGTTGTATCACGTTGCAAGGCAATTTCCAGTAGTGTCCCTGAGGTCTTTCCCCCCAGTTTCCTACAGCCTTAACACTTTGGCCTTGATGCCAAGATACTGCCATGCAGAGATGTGGTCCTCGGTAGCGGCACGCCACTGACTGCCTCCTCTCAGCCCAGCACACTGAGCTCCGCACTGCGGAGCCCTGACAAAGGACTGCTCTTCAGTGGCGCTGCAGGAGGTTGGCAACCAGCGCTCCAGACCTCACAAACCCGCCTGTGCTTCCCTACAGCCCAAGGATCACCTTTTCATAATGTGATAACCCAGTTAATTATGTGATCCATTATGCCTCCATAGGTGATTGTTATCTTTCCATCATCATCAGACATTCCCTTTAGCTGAAATTCATCTTCTTAATCATTACCGCAAGCCCTAGAAATACTTTTCCTTTGGTACTAGTTGATAACAAGTGCCACCTTAAACCCTCACATGCACACTGCAGCATCTGAGACACACAGACTCTAAGGACAGGGGGTATTTTATTATTTTTTTTAGGTTGCCATTAAAACATCCTCTGTCATTAGCATATTGCACAGTGCAGAACACAGACTTTTATTATTAAATATACTGTAGAGATAGGTTAATAAAGCTGTACAGGTATGTGTGCACACATAGACAGGCACACACATTTCCGTCTGTAATTGCACCCTGGGTGACTGTTTCCCAGTCTACAGCAATGATTCTGTGCTGTGAAAATACAGTGCTCGTTTTCAGCTGCAAAACCATACCTGACTAGAAATGCTGATTAAGATGTACTTCTAGATCACTGAGCGATGACTTGTGTTTTGTCGATCCTTACAGCAAGGTCTGACAGCACGCAGGTGTCCGGATTTCCTCCGGACTCACCGTAGGGCATAGTCTGCTCCTGAACCACCACCTCTACAAACCACAACATGCAGGACCCCCAAGCTTCCAACGAGTGACGTCAATCCAGTTCACAAAAAAAAACTTGGTCTCTCAATGAACTGGAAATTCTTGTCCCCAGGAGGAAAGACATGCGATGACTTCGGTGCCTCAGCTGACTCTCCACACACGCACACGCTAACAAGTTGGCCCACCCTCAGCAGAGCCACGTGATGTAGAAATGGGCATGTCCTGTGTTGAATTACACCTAACTACAGAACCTGGGTACCTCTTGACTACTCAGATGGGCAGTAAAAGCCATATCCTCAAACGCCTCAAATTTGCAGAGCTCCAAAGGAGACAATGCAACAATTTTGACAGACTCCATCTCATCCGTAACAGGGAAGCTATGAAAAGCCAGAGGAGACTTACATGATCACATTTCCAAAAGCTGTTCTGACAATGATTGCTCCCCTAGTCCATGAATGTCAGTATTAGTATCAGCTAAAAAGCAAATAGTTAAACACTTAAAATAGTCTCTGCTGTCTCCCTGCCTTGTGGTAGCACTCTGCCAACATCCCACCGCTTGCTTTGTCTGACAGACTTCCAGGGAAACAAGCCTTCTCTCTTCAGGGCTAGGCAATATTTATCGGACCAGTTTTTTTAATTCGTCATCATAGTTTCTTCTTTCATCTGAAAACCCGATTGAAAGAATCGTGGTCATCTGAACCCCAAAGTCTATCACCCAACTTATATGCCCAGTAAAACCGACACATCTCATGATCAACCAAACCGCAAATACTTATAGCGAAGGTTCACACAGACAGTAAGACAGCATTTTTCCGGCCAAATATTTTCGAGTTTTTTAAATACCAAATCAAGGTATGCTGGAGATCAATTATGGACAGTATCTTTGATCTCTGCCTCTGCCAGACTCCCAGAAATTACCTGGGATGAAATACCGTCTTTTCCTTTTTCTCCTTACCTGTTTAAGACTAAGCCTTTCAGGCAGAAACAGTTTTCACTGTCCACTTAAAAACTGAGAAGCCTTGATCTCAAGTGGGTTTTTAGGTCTGAGTATTACCATCATCTAGTAAAAATAAACCCCTAACCCCAATGAACTATGCCTCATCATAGAGTAATATCCTCAAAGGAAAGAAAACGCACCGAACAGTGACATCCTTACGGGGAGTATTTAACTTGTCAGAGAGGAGAGCAGCCACCGTTCTGCACAGTGGCTCAAGTTCACGAGTCCATGCTGTGCTGCAATTTGTTTCTTGCGCGCTAACCTGTCAGTTCACTACAGAAAGTGTGAAGTCTACTCAACACGTTCTTCCAGAGAAGAGTAAGATACCTCTGTACTGGTCAGCCATGTCACATCAGGTAACTGTGACAAGTCCCCGGGATGCTGGGTAGTGCGTAGCCTCAGCTTTCAGCTCAGCTAAGCGTAAGCTGGTAACTCAACAGTAGCTCGGTGCTCCCGGTGCCTGGAGGAATTCCAGTAAAGTTAACATGAGCTCACCCTTGGGCTGCTCAGGGGTTTCTCCGCATTTAGATATAACATCGAAACCTGAGGCACACTTACACATGAGAGCCTTTTAAAGAAAAAAAGGCTGCACAGAGAGAGCATGGAAAGACTTAAAGCCAAAGGAAAGGACTTGGTGTTTAACTAGGGATTTTACCTCCCTCTGGACTTCTCTACAGCCGAGGACAGAGCGTACAGCAGCAACGCCTCACCCACCACAGGTATCAGAAGCCAGAGGCAAGGCAAGTTAGTGCACATGAAACTGCATTGCTAAAACATACTTCAAATAGCCAACATATTGCCTGTAATTACAGTTACATTGATTTTCACAATCATAAATAAAGCACGATTATCCTTCATGTTGGCATATCGCCCAATTGTAGTCAACACAGCAGTAGGGTAAACCCAGCGCAAACTCAAAACAAAAGAAGAGCCAGACAGAAACATTCAAGGGACAGTGAGTAACTTGGTTTCCAGTTCAGTGACCTAGCACGAGTAGATGTCAGGGTCAGAAGAGATTTATCAACATAACACTCAGGCAAAACCTCCTGAAGAATTCACCACAGAAGAAATCCAAGGTTTTTTCAGCTCATCATATTCAAGGATGCTGAAAGCAATACGAGCCAGCCGTTTTCCACTAATAACAACTGAAATGAACAAGAAAAACCCCAACACACAGGTCATCAGAAGAAGAGGATCCAACACATGATGGGTAATGCCTCTCAAAGCTTGGAGGGTGTTCTCACGGTTCCTTACAGCATGAAGCCCAAGTGGAAATATACTGGGCAAAACCTGAGGTAACTCTGTTCAGAAATACCACAACACTACTTGATTTGAAATTGAATTTGATAGCTCTGCACTCCGAACCACTGCCATGAGGTCAGAAACCTGGCTGAAAAACATCTGGAAGTAACAACTCCTGCCCTTGTCTACTGATTCAAGTAGCACATCATCAAGAACAGGGTCACGCTAGGACAGATTTTTTTTCTTTGACTCACTTCTAGATTGTACTTCGCCACAGTTTAATTCTGTTATCCAGTAAGCACGTGAGGCACCAGCCCCCTCTTGAGCTACGGACCTACTTTTGAGCTTTCAGACAGCTTCAGTGACAGCCGCATATGCTTATTGAGAGTCAAACACAGCAACTGGGGCAAGCGGGTCTCCCCCCAGCCCAGTTCCTGGTGGCTGAGCTCAGGCGTTGGTTCTGCGTGCCTGCACTGGGACGTGCCCCCTTTACCGCACCTCTCTGCGGAACCACAGCTTCCGAGCACACCGCCTCATGCTGCGGGAGCCACCCGCTCCAGGAAACCACACCACAAACAAGGGCAAGCTCTTCAAACAATTAAGATTAAGTATGTATTGAACATTAAGATTCAGCCACCTTTATTTCTTAAACACTGTAAAGTTCACTGGAAAATGCTGCTGCTTCCATAGATTTTTTTCCCCATTATTTGTGATTTGATTAGCTTTTCTGCCATCACTCACTTTAACAGGGCATTCCACTTTTTGGAAAGCAGGAAGGAGGCGCAGGTTAAGTTAAACCTTCGATGAGACCCACAGCTTCACTCATGCTACGGGAGAGTTCCTGCACTGACGCCTGCTTTCTCTCCTCTGGCTCCGCGTGCCGACAACTCCTAGCACACGGCTGGCCCTCTACAAGCTATTACGCAGCAGGACAACTCAAAAGTATTACTTAAAATGAACAAATTACTTGTTCTTTCCCTTCCGTCCTCTTTTAAGGGACTCATCACATGTAAACGTGTAGATTACATTATTTTTCTAAGCCCAGCTACATGGGTCTTCTTGAGCAACATACAAAAAAAAAATTGACTGCACATTACAACAAGAAGACAGTTTCAAATTTCATTTTTAGAAACATCTTCGGGGTTTGCGTAATCTACACCCTTTTATCTAATTGCCCCATCAGGGACACACTGACACCATAGTACTGCACACTACACACGTTACACCAAAACTCCCAGAAATTATATAGCTGATGATATTTGTTGGGCTCCTAGGTTTTCAGCAACCCAGCGTTACAGTGAGCGAAACAGAACCCAGTCCTGCTCACGACTCCCTGCACCTTGGCTTATGCTGTGGCTTCCAGACAGGTACACATTCCCAGTGGAGCAGCCCGAAAACCTCTAATGAATATAGCAGCTGTTCTTCACCATGTCAAGTACAGGCTAACCCTGACGCAGGGCACAAGCGGAGACACACCGGCTTCCTCCCTATCGGGGAGCATCAAGACACATAAGCCACAGGTCACCTTACCACAAGCTTTTTTCATTTCCATTTTTAAATCATTGGTTTTGTTCTATCTTTATCGAAAGGTTTCCAATTCAGTTTTCCCACTGCCTGAACAACTCTGAGAAAGCCTCCAGGAATTTCTTCTCGTGTGTGTTTTCAGTTCTGGTTTGAAGGAAGATTCTCCACTAGCAACGTAACAGCTCATCAATCCTCTGATACAAATATAGGTAACTAGCTCTTGCTCCATAAAGACAGTAGGCAACGGGCTGTGCATTTACGTCCTTACTCAGGCAAAAATGACTTTGGAATTATTTGATATTTTCGCCTTCCAACTTCCCTATTCGCTCCAAACAGTTACAGAAGCAGTGAAAGCCCTTGCAGGGACCCTTCAGTCAAAGGCTGCTCGTGTCCCTGTCACCATCCTGGCAGGACACGGACCGAGTTAGCCAAAGCAAAGGTCAGCGGACAAACCTCGGCTCGCTCCCCACTGGGCCCGAGTTGGCTTTAACCACCAACAGGGCTGATGACAAATGAGGAGCCAGGCTTCCAGCTGAATTTCAGTTTAGTTATTTTTGTTTTAATGTATGTGTGAATCAATTAATCCTGTCATAGAAGGGCATCGTAAACTGTGTGCCAGAGTTAATGAGTCAGACATTATCACATCATTACACCAGCTGGCATAATGTAGCATGTGTTGTTTGTCATAATATACACTGCCATGCTTAACAACCATTAATTGTTTACACGAGCAGTCATATTTTTCTTCAAAGAACCTTCAGCGACTGGTTAATATTTTGAAAGCTTCTTAAGCGAGTAACTCTTACTAGTGAAAGATAATAAAAATAACCCCCTCTCTCATGAAGCCACACAGAACGGATTTACACATAATGACAATTAAAGCTCCATCTCCTTCATTAAAAAATCGAAAAACAAAAAGCGTTCTGATTGCAGCCAGTTCCATGAATTCAATCCCCGCTGGTCAACGCCGCCATAAATATTAATAGACTAGAAGCTCTGTTTAGCGGAGACACAGTGCTTTCTTCATTTGCTCGGGCAAAGTACTAAGCACAAAGTTTGAGCCGATTCTCCCTCTGCTCTGGAAGACACCAGAGGAAAGAGGAGGGCAGTTAAAAGCCTCGCTGGCCTAAGACCGACAGAACGTTAGAATTACATCTGCTCTCTGGAGCTATTAACCTGTGCTACTTGAAAGAGGTGCCGGTGGTTTTCTGTCACTCCTTGCGTTCGTCACCTGTGTTTGTCAGGTGAAAACGCAGCAATCACTCTTACTTTATCATAATAGTTTGGCTGCTAGTATTTTCTTGGCTGACTAAAGACAACATTTGGACACTCTCAGCAACAAATACAGGTTTACCAGCTTTCTGTGAATTGGATTCAGTCTGCTTCTGGCCAGATTTGTTGGCCATATGGCTTTCCAAAGCCAAAGGCTAATAACGTGTTTAAGGCTGAATTTACTACAGCAGCCAGAAACACCAAATTTGACCCGCAAGTACTGTGTATGTCCATTCACAGAGTCACACACACAAACTTTTGGTACGCTGCAGTTCTGGTTTTAAAGTAACATCCATTTCACACAGGCAAGGGAGTAAGAAAAAAAACCATTAATAAGTCACAGCTATGGAAAAGAACACCAGCTATAGGGAAGCGTGGAGAACTAAAGATAAGGTCCTTTTTTTAAAAAAAAAGAAATATGGAAATGTGGAGTATTAATACCTCAAACAACCTTAATGTACTGATAGTTTCATTTAAGACACTCGTGATTCCGGGAAGTGCTAAAAACAACAGATGCTGCTCTTTTGATGGGAAACATACAATCCTGTTCATTCACCTTATGGAATTAATTGTCACCATCCACTGCTACTCCGCGTGAAGGGAAGATCAGTACCACAGATGTGGATAAGAAGACATCGTGCAGCAGCAAGGTCTCTCTGATAGTTTAAACCCTATGTGCCAGTCAGCTCATGCTTATGGCTACAGAGAAACGACCCCGAACACTCCATCGTCTCGGATTCACACCTAAGTAAGACCCGATTCAACAAAGCACTCGGGCATATGCTAATCTTTAAGCATCTGAGAAGTCCGCTGAAGTCATATGCTTACAAAGGGAAGCATGTGTTACCTTCTGCTCACATCATTATAACCTGCAGCTAACGCACAGCAATGGAGTTCACCATTTACTCGTCTCTACCCTTTTTCTGGCTCTCCAATCTTAACATTAAGTCTAATCAGATTTTACGTGAGCGTATTTCCTTTTTGACAAGCAGAAAATCAATATCCTGCTACGCAGATATAAACAGACTGACCTACGTGTAGGTCAAACTCAGTATTTCTGGCTTGGCATCCGTCTTCAATCCCCTGTTCTACCAACCCTCAGCCTACCAGGCCACACGCTGCCGTTTCCAGGCCCTTGCGCTCAGACAGGAACACGCAAAGCTCTGCAGGAGCCCTCACTCATCCAAGCAGCTCCGAGGGCTGGAGAGTTTTGCAGCAGCCACTGCTCTGGAATTTGCAGAAGAAGCCACTTACTGCAACACTGCAGGTTGGCAAAGTCTCCCCGAAGATATTTGGCAACTTCTACCTCCTTGAATTATCTTCTCAGCACCATGAGTGCCACCTAGTATTGTCTAGAGTTTCAGGATCATGAAGCTCCTACACCACGGTTGTTTTCATGACTGAAAATAACCCCATTTCTCCAAACTCCGTGTCTCAGCCCCGATTCCCGAGTTTTGCATCAAATTCAGGCCAAGATGTTGCTCGCCCAGTTGGCATCAAAACCTGCTTCCAATTATTGCCCGTGGAACAAAAGAAAATTAAGCTATTGACTGACCCTCCAGGTCAGGTTATCTGTGCTCAGTTCCATGGTGGACAAAAAACACGCCTGTCTTCAATAGGCTCATCCTTCTCAAGTCATTTCTAGTTCTTTTAAGGAATACACAAGCTGTCAAAACCAGCAAATAATACCACGAATATGCATGTGCCAGAAGAATCAAGCACAAGCCTGGTTCATACCATGTGCAGAAGATGCCAGCAGTAAAGCTGCGCAAAGCATCTCTTTTGCCCAAATGAAAGAAAAAAAAAGTTTAAGAAAATTTTTTTGTCCCAAGTATCATCTCTCAATTTTTCTGCTGCTTCTCCCAGAAAAACAGCTATCTTTCTGAAAAATATTACTGAGCTGTCCAGCAGAAAGCTCCTTGACAGACATCCATTTAAGAGACGCACACCCATTCCTCTGTCACTTTGTTTGCTATTATACACGAGTCCATGCTATTCTTCCTAAAAGGGGGCAACGATGGGCCTGGAGATGTGTCCAACAACACTCCCTGGGTGTTCTCTCATCATATCACCCAGTGTGAACTGTCACCAGCAAACACTCACGCTGCACATGGGACACCCCTGTCTGCCAGTACTGCTGTCACATTTGCCTAAGTTCAGACACCCAACAGTTGAGTATTGTGTAACTCGAAGTCCTTTCAAGTGTTTTTTTCATCTCTCTTTGCATAGCCATGGTGTCTGCGCAGAACCATCAGAAGCGATCTGTCCAACATCTGTGTATTTGCTCTTTGTTGAGCGAGTATAATCAGTACCTGGGTCTCCCTCCTCTCTGACTGTGACCCCTACCATTACCTCTCTTCTTTGTACTCCTGATAACTTCTTGAGAACTTCTTCCTCTTTTGGGTTCTCTCTCATTTGATACATCACACACAGAATGTTTGCCACTTAGCTACTGAAAAAAAAACCAAACCTGTTCTCCCTGTCTCCTAAAAAAAATATTTCTGTTCATAAAGGAAATTCAGGAACATTTTCAAAATTAAGCAAGAGCGTAAGTTGTTAAAGGAAGACGCTCTTAGATTCAGTCTTCTTTTGCAAACAGTGTCACGTAATCCTGTTATGTATCTGTCCCTCAACATTTGTAAGGAGTTACAAGTTTCTCAGTCCCAGTTCCACTGGCCTTGTGGTTCCAGAAACACCTGCTTTGCTATCAAAACTTCCTAACACGGAGCAACAGATAGTTCAGAGACTATTTGCTCTCATGTATTCTAATGTGCAGGTATCCTCCTTCAACTTATCTGTAACATTTCTCCTGCATTATAAGGCTTTTAGCAAGTGACCCTCTTACCCAGCATTCGCCGAGTTGTTCAAGAAAATCTCTTTCGGTCTCATTGTTTCTGCTTGGCATCCGTCTGCTCAGAGTAATCCCGGATCGTTGATCATCTGAAATGAATGCTTCCCTTATTTTACAGCAGTAGCCCACTCAATTCACCCAACAGCCCTGCTATTTTACCCCAGTGGAGACAACACCTGCATCGAGGTCTTGGAGAGCTTGATGCCTTCATGCCTACGTAGCAGCACCCTAATGAATCAAGAGGCCCAACAGTGTCAGCAGAGCCAGTCCGAGCTGGATGTAAGCTTTCCAGGGACAACGTTCATCCCCTTCGGAAAAGTCATTCTGGTACCATCACACACACTTTGACTTAAGTTCACGTGGGAAAGAGTACGGCGCAAAAGCATTTTTTTGTCACGTGACTCAAGTGCCTTGACCGCACAACTTCCAATTAATTATCAAACAACATGAGTTTTGGAAGTCTTTAGGGTTTGGGGTTTTTTTATTCTTTTGGTTTTGGGTTGGTTTTGGTTTTTTTTACTGTAAATGTAAAAAACCTACTAAAACATTAGGTGACAATCAAACCCAAAAGCATGTGTAAGCCACAGCACTTTCCAATTATTTCAATGTCGTCGGGTTTTTTGTTCTGTGTTGCAACTAAGCTGAATGCAAGGGGTCAGGGTTTCTTGCAGAATCAATCTCCAAGAAATGTGAAGTTAGGTGCCAGTCCAAAATAAAATAGTTGACAGAATCTTGCAGAAATCAAGCAAGCGTAGGCGCAAGGAATATTGATCTGTATATCTTTACGAGACAAAGGAAAGCAGGATCCAAGCATACATAACGCTTTATATGCCATATGTCTGAGGATATATCAAACCCAGATGAAAATGAAGCAGGATTCTTATTTTCCTAATGAAATTGAAGCCTAGGGAAAGTCATGTCAGATCAGTATCCTCTCCTGTTCCATCTTGAGGAAATGATTTTACCTCTTAGTTGGACTTACCGTAATTGTATAAAGGCTTCCAATCTCTGAAATCTGTAATGAAATCTGTAATCCTGACCTGCTGGATATGAGCTATACAATTACTCTGAGTATATTTAGACCAAATAATCCATTCCTACAAAGCTCCGAATATTCATAGCTTCTGATGCATGACACTGTGTCCAAGGGTCTAGATTATAATTACTTCTGCAACAAGGTGGAAGGCCGCATCTGACTTCTGCTAAGCCCTTTAAGGGAGCTCATCCTCTCCTTTTGACAGTGTTTGAAACATTAAGTCTCTGGTTGAATGAATATGTATTGTGCGGAAGCAGAAAACGGTGAGATTAAAACAAAATATCCAAAGCAGTGCAGTCATTACGAACCAACACAGAATAACCCATAACCTACACTGAACAGGAAGCAAAATCCACCAGCATCATGCACTTACATCAACTAAACCAGCAGGTCAAAGGCTCACTGGATATGCTAGTGAAACTGTTATGATCATAAGAAGTTTGTTTACTAAGGTAAAGGCTATTGCTTGCTTCTCCTTGGTTATCCACAGCTCTCTGCGGAGTCAAATTCTCTTAGAGCTACACACAGCCCTAAATAAGCCTTTAATTATGAAGGTAGCACAGAGGTTTAGTGAAGCAGAGGCACTCAAAGCACAAAGCGCCCCACTGCAAATTAACACAAACCCTCCCACAGACTTCCACAGTCATGAGAGTGGGCCCATCTCCATCTGCTTCACTTAAATACATGCTTAAGTTGCACTACAACAAAAAAGGGCTTAGTCTTCCACATAACGTTACACAGATTCTGGAGTTGCTTACTTAGCTAGGGGTTCAAAACAAGCGAGCTTTTCCCAAGCGTATTTCACAGCACACGTAGTTCGATACTCCAATGTCGCTATCAGCTTATCCTCGGCAAAAAGACTTGAGGTATCAGAGTCAGAGATGTCTACCAACCACCTCACAAAATTAAGCACATCCTTATGTAGATGAGCAAGTATCCAAATTTCTAGACTTGAAAATAACCTCTTGACAGTGTATGACTGATATCATTAATAGCCTGCCACTGACATAAGCTTGTGAACTTCCTCCCCGTTTACCCACCTCTTTCCACCAGTCCCTCTAATTGTCCCGACATGAAATTGGCAAAACATTCTGCCATCGAAACCTGCAAAACTCCCCAGCTGACGTTATTCCCTTCTCCATTAGGAGAAGTCATTTTTAACCTCTGTTATTACAGCGAGCCATTCTTCATCCAGTGGAATTCCAGGGGACATTTGGGAACAGGGAGGGAAGGGATATAGAAACACCTTAAACTACTTTCACTGTTTCAGCTAATGGGTCAACTGCACTGTGAAAAACGTTTTGTGCAAAATAACAGATCCCTAACGTATCCTCTTACCCCTAAATGCTCAAGTCACAGCATGACTAATGACAGGACAAGTTCAGAATTCATTACTCATCAGTAAAGGTTAAAAAACTTATTGAAAATAGAATTAAAAATACAAGTTAGTGTTTCCATGAAGAAGGAAATGGCACTATGCCCACTATAAGGCAACAGTGCGCACGGGCCAGACTGACATTCAATAGGGCAAGATCCCCCCAGCCAGCTCTCAGGAGAGACTCCTGCCAGTCCCAGTCTCAGCCCTCGGCAGCCACCAGCCTCCGTACCCTGCCGTCATTACCGCTTCTCCCCATCTCACACATCCCAACTCTCACGGACCTGCTGCTTTAGTGATAGCTAACCTAGACCTTTCCTGTGCAAACCACACTTGCTCTCCTCATATATCGATAACCAACCCTCTTTTTCCCTCTGCATACAGAGTGCAGGTGCTAAAGCAGCCCACCCAAATAATCCTTCTCAACAGATTATTATCTATTCAGATGCCGAATATTTCTACATCTTCACCAATACTGAGAACAAGTTACTCACACAGAGGACACCTCCCTGCTTTGTGCCTTATCATATTCGCATTCTAATCATCCAAAGAATAACTTCAGTTATTTTCTATTTAATAAATTGCTTTTTCAAATGATGTAGTATTTATCTCTTCTGAGCCTTACTGCCTTTGTGTTGTCTTCTGCCTTAAACTCAATGCACAGAGTAAGCGTAAGGAATTGACTTACGGAATGACTTTTCTTTCAAACCTCCTTCTATGGTTTATTTCTGCTGCAGTGCCTCCAGAGCTGCTAACTGCTGGCACACACATACACGTAGCTATGATTTCCTCTTGTGAGCTGTGAACACTATTAAGACAAGCAAATACAAAGAGCTGCAATGTTGTGACAGTACAGCACAGGTTTTAAATACACCCCATGACTCAAGTCAACAAGTTTATTATTGGTTTTCAAGACCGAGTCCTAACCCACCTACTCACACAACCGTGCAGCGCTCGGAGCCCTCGCAGCCCCAAAGCTTTTCAAGTCTTCACTGTCATGCTTAGCGTTAGGCATGTCAGGACTCCTTCAACTGGTGCCTGAACTTAATCAGGGCCTTACTTCCTTTGCTGGATCAGAGCCAGCGTTTTCAGCCCCTTGTGAGATCAAGTATTCCCACCAAGATTCAAATGACTTGTTCTACACAGCCTTGCGGAGAGGAAAACTCCTTCAGACAATAAATACACGATAGCAGTTTAGAACAGGGAGCGAAGACTGAGGCTACCCAAGTTTCACAAACCCCCAGAAAGTTCCTGCGCCTGAAAGATGGTAACAGATTGTCAAAAAGGGTTAAAGCAGCTGTCCACATGGCTCTCCTCAGCTCTCTGGAGTGCGGCAAAGCGTATTGTTTGGCGTAATCATGACACAGATCTGCATGTGTATGCCTTCAATAATTCATGTTGCAGCTTGTCGCACTGTGGGGACAGATGTCAGTGAAATCAGTGACAGCCGATCATGCTGATCCCTCACATAATCATGTGAGAGCTGATCCTGCGGCGGCACTGAGCCCTGGGAACACGCCCATCATGCCCACGTGAGGATGACAAGAAGAGGCAGACACAGACACTTGTCTGCATTACGTACATGTTAGAAAACACACCAGGGCACATGCGGCACCACTGCGCGTTTGCGCAGGTATCAGAGAATATAACTTAGGGAAACTCTGAGCAGTCATCGTGGTCTGCTGATGCAACCAAGAGGGCCCATTTTAGAGACTCCCTATGTGAAGGACAAGTTGAACTCACAATCTAACAACTCACGTGAACACTGTGCGCCTTCATGTGTGCTTCAAAACCAACCAATGGTTTCCTCTGGTTTGCCTGCCTCTTTGAATGCTCCGATCCAAAACCCATACAACACCTCCTTTTACATCTTTACCATTCTGCATTATATTAGTCTTCTCAAATATTGCAACAGATTACAGGAGAAAGCAAAGTACAGTTATACCCACTACAGGCTCAGATATAATCTCTCAGGGAGAGAAAGGGACTTAGTGATAATTAGAATGATTGGATCCTTTCATCTGATTTGAAAAAAATCTATTGTTGTTGGACAAAACCCCCACATTACTCCCAGCATTTAAATGGGTTCCTGTTCTTTTCTTTAATCCAATGTCTAGTCTGAATGGTCACAGGTCCTCTGTTTTGATACTTAGAAGAACCATGTGATTCACTATTTGTGTGTTCAAACACACAAATATTCCTCTCAGTTCGGATGGCTTTCTAACTAAGCATATTCATCTTTACTCACTTGTTTTCTGTATCTGTCTTTGAATCAGCAATTGAGAAAATCCACAGCTAACGTAATAGGGCACATTACACCTTCTATCACTGGCAGACGTTGAGGCGTGTTAAGTTATTGAAGAAATATAGGAGTTAAACAGAGGAATAACTTTTTCACTTTTATGGAAGCATTTTAAAAGCCTAAGCGAAATCTTTGTCTTACAGTCGTATTTCAGAATATGACCTATGTCTGTACATACATGTGTGCATATGGGATTTCTGTCAAGTGACAGACAGGACGCCAGGACCAAACACTTACATGTCCAGGAAAATCCCATAGGCAAGGGCTTCACAAGAAGCCCCTGTTTCTAGAGAGGGCCACAGCAATAAGACCATCATTGGGAAGCTCTGGCAACGCTGGGTTTATATAGGGACAGTTCTCCTCCAAGGGACTTTAGCAACAGCCAACAGTTGCTTTGAATTGTTCTGTAAGCGGCCTTCACAAAACCTAGCAACTGAAAACATGACGGGCGGAACACATGCCCCAAATCCAGTCCACACCAGCTCATCAGAATGCCCTCCAGTAAGGCAGGCCACAACTCTAAGACCAGGTGTTTCTAAGTCACAAAGCAGTACCTTCTGCCGTTTTGTCTTTCCATCACCTTTCCTCTTGTTATTAGATTGCGCAGAGTATTTTCCCCAGCGATGCCAGCCCCAGCAGAAACCTCATCTAAGATCAGTGCATCTAAAAAAGGACATTAATTTCTCATTATACCGGGATCAGATTGTTTTCAAGGCAACATCCTGACTGAGTCAAAGTATCTCATTAGAGCTGCCATGCATACTGTTGTTTAACATCATGTGCCATTTTTCTTTGGAAGGTGCATTTACATAAACATTTCTAATCACAGCCCTGTAAAGAGACACAGTATAATAATTTATGACTTTTAGGTAATATGTCATATGAATCTTAACATATGGCATTACAGTGTATGATGGCAATCTTGGCTCTTCTAAGGGAACCTGGATAACATCCAGTGAGATGTGAACGAGCCAAATGCAATAGAAAACCATATCAATGCTAATCCAGGTTTACACCTTTCATTCAGCGCTCCAAGCTTTCCACCAGATGGTTTTGCACAGAAGCATTAATGCCAGAAATAATTGTGTAGACTCCCCCGGTTTTCAGACATGCTATTTCTGAAGCCTCGAACAGGAAAATAATCGTAGTAAGTGGCACCGGCAATTCACAGGTGCAAGAAATGGTTTGAAGCCTTTGGAAGAAGGTGCTACGAAGTGACTTAAGAGCATCAACGTTCTGGTTCACAGCCACTTCTTCTTTGTTTTGTGAGGGAGATTCAGGACAACTTCCTTATCTATTTCATAGAAGCCCTTCTCCAACAGAAAACATCATCACTTCACAGGAAACGAACGAAACGCAGAATGGCTCAGCCCAGCTCACTACTAACTGCTGCAGTGAAAGTTTGTATCAGACAGCCATTTTTTATCACCACCCACATCTGCGTGGTCACAGACGTCAGGTCAGGGAAAACTCTGCTGTGAATATGAGCCCACCACCACATAGGGCAAGACACCATGCATCGGTTTTGCTGTGCCATTACCGTGACACAAGGATAAGAAAGTATCCATTCCAGAATCCCATTTTCAAGCTCAGGTGTCCCGGGCTCCACAACAGCCTGCTTACACGAGCCTTTATAACCATACTTCCTTAGATGCCCACAAGCAGTCTCATTCAAAGTCTGTGATGATACAGTACTGAGCAAAATACCAGTGTCAATTCATCAGAATATCATGTGCAGAAGAGAAACCTAACTTAAGATTTCAGAGACCAAGAAGAAGCCAATGGCAAAATAAAGTCATCTCACCAAAAAACCAGTGCCCAGACGACCTTCTTGTACCATCCTATGGAAGTGCAGACATGGAGTCAGTCGCCATATGTAGCAATAACAGCTATGGATCTATTAGTTTAGGCATGCACGTGACTATACTCATTTTACCCTGGACAGGTCCAGCAGGAGCTGTGCTCACACACAATTCTTATTTCACAAAGTAGCTGAGGTCGTTAATATCTAGCATACAGAAATTTAACTCAAGTTTAACACTAGTAGTTAAAATACACACTATGGAAACGTTAAACAGAGATGCAACTCTACTGTAGAAATTACTGGCCCACTTTTGCTACTTAGCTTGGGAGTCCTGTTCTGTTCTTGACTTTCTCCTCAGCATGCAGCTGGGAACTGCAACTCAAGTTTATTTCTTTAACTGGATGTGGATCCTTCTTTACACCCAGTCACTATCTTGTTGGAGATAGTACTGCTAAGCATCAACCTATTCCAAGAGGTCTGTCACACCCAGTCTCCCATAACCATGCTAACTTCCATCTCTTCTCAGCCTACATCCAGCAGTGAGGTTGACCTATGGAGATCTCCTATGTAGTGGAGATACATCTAGAGAAGGCGAGAGATGGCCGTCAATTATTCCCTTCTTGGAAAAAAGCCCAGAAGTACAAGTGCCTTTCAGTAGCAGCTACCAAGTTAAAATAGGGTAAGCTGAAGGAAAAGAAAGAGAATCTGCTCTCCTAGATGCAGAGAACCCAAAAGTGTGTACATAAGTAACGTAGATAACATACCACCCCCACACCAGTTCCAACCCAGAAGTTCACAGCCCCACATACACCTTGACAATGTCAACAGCCCATCCTTACCCTGTTACGGGCCTTTCTCTGTATCTGAACCTCACACATGGTTTCATCCCTCATCTCAAGATCCACTAGAACAAACTGGAAACTCGATTGCTTACATACTTGGGAAAATGGAGGTCTACAAGTCACAGCCCGCCCTCCCTGCTCCAACCCTAGTATCATACTGCGTTCGCATGCACCTGGTATGTGAACATTTTACCAGCTGTCAGAATTCCAGCAAATGTCTTAACATCTTTCTGTGTTACTTAATGTATTATCACTTCTACTCTGTATTTTATTTTCCCCATATATGAAAGAGTCCTTGGAAGCTCTTCAGTAAACATTTGGCTTAAACATCCACACTGAAGCGTTATGTCTCGGGCCACATGCGAAGCCTATACCTGAATCACAAGACAGCAGCTGCTACATCCTCCATCTCTACAAACTATTAAGAACTGCAGAAATAAAGACGCCTAAACAATTACTGGGGGATGATTCAAGTCCGTGGCGTGGCTACCACAGGAGCCTACAAACTGGCCATAATGCCCCTGTATTACTTGTGGGGTTTTTTTGTCATCGTTGTCGTTGTTTTTTGGGTGGGTTTTTTTTTTTTGATGGGGATGGAGTGGTGGTGTTTGTGTTGGGTTTTTGTTTTGGGTGGGGATTTTTTAGTTATTTTTATTGTTTAAACACATCTCATCAGAAACACCCTGATCACAGTGGACTACATCAGGCTATGCCTTTGGAATTAATAAAACACCTCACAACACTGCCGTGAACTAAATCAAGGCTTTGATAGAATCACCAGGATTGCGTCTTCCCACGTCTAATCTTACAGACTATATGAAGGTGTGAGGCTTTCACCCGATCCTCTCGGCATGGGTAGGGGGCATCTGTAGGAACCCCTTCCAGGCCAGGAAGGCATTTTTTTAACCATTCCTCCTCCTCAGCATATACACCCCCATTCATGCCTCAGCATTCTTACTTGCTTGACACCGTATCACGCGCTTAGCTTCACAGAAGGCTCTCTTTGTCTGAGGTACCTAAAAACGGCATCTCCCTGGTCCTAAATGCTGCTGGCCATAGGGGACCTGCCCTTTATGTGACACATATGAAGAGCACATATGTCAGCTTTTTATTTCCTAAAAAACCAAAAAAACCCACTTTTTTTTTTTTCCACAGCAGCATATGTGTGATGAGCCAGCTGTCAAGGAAATGCAATTTTAAGCTTACTGCCTTGAATGTACATTTTCAGAGCCGTTGAACAAAACAGCATATTGCCGATATTGTTCCAGAAGTGTAAGGAAGAAGAAAGAAAAGATTTAACTTTTGCTGTTAGATCTCGCTTCTTTTGTAGTAGACATGGCTCCATCAGACACAATGGCTTTGTTACAGCACATTTTATTCAGGGCTAAAGCTTTGAATATTCAGCAGGGCTCCAGGCTAGTGATTCTGTTGCAGCTAGGTTTCTTGTCTTCCAGGAAGCCCTTGACAAAGGTCACAAACAATTTGCTCGTTCCTCTTATTAAAATAAAGATGGAAAGCATTGATGATAGCTCTGCCCAGCAGCTAACTTCATCATCTGTAGCGGTTCCAACATATGCTTGTGAGATAATGAAAAATATAGCATTAAATACAGTGGCAGATTGAATCTTGTTTCAGGGTAAATATAGTAAGTCATTTTTTTTTCCTCCTCATTTCCTCAGAACCTGTTTAGCATTAGACTGTTAATATCACCACTGATACATGACAAAACCATTGCATAATATACTGCATTCGAAGTCAGCCCCCCCATAAAAGTGAGCAATGACAAAGTACGAACATTATTCAGGCATTCATAATAACGAAGTGCTCCGAGCCAGCCCTCTTCCGGCATGTTTCCATTTGCAGACCTTCAAAGAACTTGGCTTTAGATCGGGCCGTACGCCCCCGAGTCTCTCACCTTCTAAGTCAGCTTCAAAACAGAGTCGCTTCAGACTTCTTCTCAGGTCTTGCAACTTCGCACATGTCCTTGGCCCTCGCAGTTGGCTACTGCTGCATTGCTTACTGTCAAAGCATATCTCAAATTGCAGTCTTGTCAACATTTAAGACATCTAGTTTATTTTCTGCAAGGAATCTTAATTCAAAGCGTAGACAGTACTTTTCCCAAGTTTTCAGTGTTTCCATGTGAAATATATATTTTTCAGTAGACCAAAGATAGGCGGAGTTCCCAATCGTCACATCCTGCTTCGTGATGGTACATAACACCAGTGATGATCAATAAATCTACACATGGGGTCAAATCACTGCACTGTGTGTTTCTGCGTACTCCGCCAGAAATCAAATCAAAGAATGTCCATCAGAATAAACTTGATTGGTTTTTATTGTTTTCAAGGTATCTTTCTAGATATTTCCCAGGCTCTTCATTAAACCAAACATACAAAGTCCCCTAGAATTTGGCAGGTTTCAAAGAGGTATGCTTTTGGAATATGACTTTAGCACAACTAAAGTGTCTCAGCTAGTCGCTAAAAGGTTCAGGCAACAGTTTTCCCCAATATCACCAGTTATTTGTATCGCATGCTTAACTGTAAGCTATCCGCAGTACCTGCCCTGTTTCTCTGCTAAATTTTGCAGAAAAAAAAACCCATGGAGTTGCATACAAGTCAACATCTACATTGACCAACTGCTTTATTCATACAAACAGGAATGGCTGGTCATGCTATTGACCGCCCAGTATCTATTACTGAATAGGTCTGTAGCTTTCTCTGTACCAGCCACGTGCTCAGCTCTTGCCACCTGATAGCATTACATGTAACGCTGCGAGTTTCATCACTGTGCTAGAGAAACTTATTCCTGATCACAGAAACCAATAAATCCTTTTCATACACCAAAGCCGCCAGCACAGTCCAAAGTCCATTTCAAGAGGAAGAGGGCACAAAATAGACCCCTTGGACACTGTTACACTAGAATGGCTAAGGCTGTGAAAGGTTTCTTTATGGACTAGGCTATGATATCTCCTCTGATAAAGCACCTGCTTTTTCATGCGACACTCATATACGCAGTTGATATCAAAGTTTTTGATCTATCAGATAATTATAAATAAGCCATTACAGTACTGCAAAAGCATTACCACCACATGAGCTGACTGCTTCTGCTGTTGGTGCTCTATAGAGTTCACAATCACAAGCAGCAAAATCCTCATCTTACTCTACCTGGACCTGAATTGCACAAATAACATGATAGGTGAAAAAGAACTCTCTGCTCTTGTGTTATCACCAGGGATGTGTAAACTACAGACATGTCACGGAAGAGTTCACACTCCAATACCTGCAGAACAGCAAGAAATTAACCAACAAACTATTCTGTCAATTGTACCACGTTATGAAGTCTCCAAGAGCAGCACTGCAGCACTGAGTCACTAGCACTGCAGCAGAGCCCCAGGAGCTGCAGAGCAGAACACAGCCCTCCCGATTCTGACTGGGCCATTGCCCGAAGCATTTCTGCCAATGAGTCATTACCCAGATGTGAAACGATGAATGCCAAGTATTTATTTTCCAGTGCTTTTTAATGCAGCAGTCATGAAAAGGTGGTAAAGACTGTGACATTCTGTAGCCATGAAAACACACAACCCAATTCCTGCTAAATAACACATTCATGGGCTTAATTCAATCAGGTCAGCAGCACAGCCTCACTTGACAACAGCTGACATGCTGGCCCCACGTATTCTGTGCACAAATTCTGCATGAATGGCTCAAGCGCCAGGTTCACCCTGCTCTCTGTTGGCACTCGGTGACAACTTCGCACACAACGAGTGGATAGTACTGTCTTGGAGCTGTTTCACATTTTCTTTCTCCACTTATGCGAAGACACACACTGTGAGGTAGTTTCCACACGTGCATACATAGATACCAGGTTTCTTAACAGGTGCAAGCTAGAAAGTGAAGCTGCCCACGTGCCTCCTGCTGGTATTTCTGATCCCCTTCCCTTGTTTCCCTGGGGCTTCAGGATGGCTCTGGCCTTCACATTGTGACCCCAGACCTATTTTGCAGGCTGAAGCAGTCAGCTAAGGGGGATGTATGCAACCCGTACGCTTTTTTTCTAGTAGTATACACATGTATTATATTGATATTTTTCACTGACAGAGTAAAACCCGTGGTGAACTAAGTTAGCAGCAAGACAGAAGGGTTATGAAGCAGCTGAGAAGGAACGACTCATTTAAACCCCATCCAACCTGCTCTTACAACCGCTTAACAAGTGAACGTGTAAGAAATCCTGCAGATGCGTTCCCAGTGCAAGAGACAGCGGACTGCATCCCTGCTACCTTACCGAAGAGGGGTGCTACAGCTCTCAGAGACCTGAGAGGAACAACGCGAGGAGCGGGCAACATGCAGCTGGTCAAGCGACTACGGCGAAAGCCATGGCTGTTCGGGCCAAAGTGTGACGTAACCACGTGTGAGTGCAGGGCAGCACAGGTAAGAGAAACAGGCAGACAAATTCTCTGGGTACTTGCCCGCTCCCCTGTGATATTCCTCTACAAGCGTACCTCCTGACCTGGGCCCGTCTTCAGCCAAAGGCCTTTTGTCTGGAGAAATTCCTTCAGCATATCCTCATGCCTCATTACAGCAAACAATTGTGATAAAAATCTCCAGACAGAGCACAGTGGCTCCCTTCTCACCTTAATTAGGAGTGGCAGTTCCACTACATTAGCCAAGTGAGGCAGGAGACTAGTGACCAACATGTCATCTTTCTTCCCACTGCTGGGTGTTTTGCATTTTCTGTTTATGTTGTGTTGCTGAGGGGAAAGCTGAGAGACAGCATGCAAACCCAAGAGAGACGTAACCCGCCAAAAACTGAGGAAGGCCAATATCCCAAATAAGCATCATTTTTTACTGGTTTGCAAGTGGCAAAGCGCTATCTGTGAACTGCTTTCCCAAACAAGACACCCCGCCTACATTTATGATGTTGAACTGCTTTGCATAAAGAGTTCCTGCATTGCGAATAGGAAAATCATCTCTCAAAATGTTTGGGCAAACTGCAACATAACTGAACTACGAAAGACTTCCCTTGAAAAGTTACACTCAGAAAATAAAAAAAAAAATTGCTTTCTGTTGGAACACCTTGGATTTCCACTAGGCATTAACTCGAATACTCAAATGCAAACCTCTGGCCAGAACAGAGGCTGCTCGAGGCAGCGATACTATTGCAGGCAGCCACACTATAAAGGCAAATGGCAGTGTGTCATTGGAGACAAGAGAAGCACATACTTAAACACGTATCCGTCGCTGGCATCGACAGCTATTTAATAAGGTTCAGTGCTACTCCCGAGCAAACAGCCCTTGGGGTTCTCAGAACACACGTGCAGACCCCAGAAATGGCAGTTTCACTTGAGCAGCTTAATTAAAAGCCTGACTCTGAAGCTACTGCTCATTTTCCCCAGGAACTCTTTCATGTTAGGTTCCATTTTGTCATCACTCATAATAGCAAAAGTAGGAAACAGGGAACCAACTTCACATCTCATTTTTTGTCTGCCTTTAAAGCCTTTCGCCTTACAAGACAGCACCACCACTTCACGTCCCACAGACCAACTGAGCAGCGCTTATTTGCCTTTCACCGAGCACTCCCACTTAAGCCTTGTACCCAGATATTTCCCTCCATTTAGCTTGAAGTCAGCATTTTAAGTCTTGCTACTTCACCTTCCTTTCTTATTTCCTCACAATTTAACAGATATCAGATCTGCAGCTTGAAGAAGCCAAAGAACCCATTCCTTACAGCAGGATCTGTAATAACTCATCTCACAACTAGCCATGCTTAAGGAAACATGAGGGTTTAAAATAGCAGTCAGTTTATTAGTATTTACTAAAGACTTTTTGAAATAAATTAAGTCCTGCATTTAGGCTTCTCTAGTGATGTTAAATGGAAAAAAAATTTTCTTCTGAACTGCTTGAAGATGTTTTATCCAAGAAGCCAATGACCTACACACATGTATAACACCCTGCAATTCCAGTTGCCACTGATATAACTAGCATTGTCTGTAGCTCTTCTGCTGTCCATTCAGATCATGAGAACCTTATTAAATCAATTAGCCCATACTGCAGCTGGGAAAACTGAGACTCAGCAAATAAAGCTGCCTGGTCACCTACGCTGGAACAGCTTTTGGCAGCACTTAAGCACAGACAACAGCCAGGACAAGGGTGTGCAGTCATTATAGCCAGTATAGTCAGTTTGAAAGCAATCATCCAGATTTGCTTGGAGAGAGATAAAAACAAGGCAGCAGGAGGAAGGTGGGAATAACAGACAAGAAAGGAGACAAGCACATTTCGCAACGCTATGTGCAGATTGAGCTATTCAGTATTCTCAGCTGAGGAATCGATCTTAATGATTAGAAAAAGCTTTCCTGGATGACAGAGGTGTCAAAACATTCAAGTGAGCGGGTTCAGCTGAACACTGCAGTCAGGTCAGTTGAAGTTACCACACCAACGCACTGGCACTTGGCCCGGGCAGGCAGCGGAGCTAAGAGCAAGGCGACCGCTGCCCAGCGGTGCTGAGCACCCGGAGCTGGGCTGCTCAGCCAGGGGCGCCCGAGAGCTGGCTCACCCCTCCTTTCAACACCAAGCCACTACATGTTCACATGAGCACTCACTGAGATACACTGCTCTTAATTTCACCAGACAACTAATTATAAGGCAAACGATGTAATGAAATACACAACTAAGTTGTAAACTGACAACTTGGGTAAGGTCCAACTATAACCTTACCCTAGATATGCCAGAAACTATACATTTCAAACACAATTGCAGTTATTTTAGCACTGCTGGGGGGATGGGGGATGGTTTTGGAATACTCCTTGGTGAGACTGTATTTACCAAACCAGGAACAACCGCCCAACCTTGCCTCTTCCCCCTGCAGAGGTTCTCCGGAGTCCAGCATTACTAGCCACCCTGTTCAAGGAGCGAACCAAGAGAAGAAACTTCTCAGGCAACTTAACCTTTTTCAGTGTATTATCAAGAACCCTCCTGTATTATACCTAGCAGAACCTTGCTTACCCCACATGTAGCCTCTTAAATGAATTTAATACTAGTCATGTTTTTCACCCTTACATCTCCTACTGGCAGGTTGTTTTAAAACTTAATACCTCTTAACATGAGAGCCCATCTTCTGGTTTCCAGAGCATTTATACATGGGCAGTTTATAAACATTTCTTTGTGTGCCCATTTCGTTTCTCAGCTTCAACAGCTTGTTTCCCTGACATAATCCTAGACAGATGCCATCACACAAGTCTAACCCAGCTAGTCTTTCCAGCCTTGTCTCTTCAGACAGGCGTTTACGCCCCTAATGGTACTCATGCTCTCTTTCCTCACGTCCCAGTTTGCCATCTTCTTTACTGGGCCTTGCACAACATTTCCCTGCCTTTATGAGAAATAAACAAACAAAAACACACCTAAGGGAACTCGATAGGAAGAAGTACAGCTGAATTTTAGCACTTTTCTGAACCTTTTTAATGGTATTTATTTATACTAGAACAAGCAATAGCGCTGGAGTTTGGTACAAAAAGACTGCATGAAGAGATCAAGAGAGCTGCGGACTGGCCACACAAAAACAAGAGTGTCAGTTGCAAGTGTCAGCATCTTCTCTCCTGCTATTTTTTCAGCCCATTCTGAGTAAATACTAGCACCAACGAAACCCACAAAAATACCAGAAGCACAATTAATACTTGGGCACCTACAGCCAAACGTTTTCTAGCAAGACTTTCAAAGCAGGTTATATACCTGACTCCCTCTCACTTAGTGAGAAGTAGGCACATCATCTGCTTTGACACTACTAGCCTCATCTGACCAGAGAAGTAAACAAGTATTTTTGAGAGTCCAGGTCCAAGCAAAACATTCATAAGGACTCAAGTGATTTGGACACCGCAAAGGCACAGGATGATCATGTGCCTGATATGTCAAGCCCACAGGCAAAATGAGAAGGATAATTCAAGCATCCCACTCTTGTGGGGAGGCTTTCCTTTTGGATTAGCCACCTCTACCTGTTCTCACTACACCCCCAGTATCCTTTGCCTTTTACCATGCCCCAAACGCATGCAGTTCACTTCAGTGAAAACTCCTTCGGCATAAGGGGCTAGTTTGGAATCTCAGCCCAAGTCAGAGCAACCTCACTTGCACCGAACCATCTCTGCGCTGCTTCCACCCTTCTCAAGGAGCCTCTAGTAGGAAGGCTAATGCAAGCAGGGGGTGATGAAGCAGCCAAGCAAGAGTTAGTACATAATGACACAATCCTCATTAAGGTGAGAATCTATCGCCAACTGCTGCTCATACATCCCTCCTATCAACATCTGGCCATTGACCTTATATGACTTCAGATTTTTTTTCAAACATCTATTTGATGTTTCTATCCCTTTAAGCCACTCCTGCTAGTAACCAAGTATGTAATTTGCTATTTCCACCTGCTACGTAAATTGATTAATCACAGGCAAACATAAGGCAGATTCTCATGCTGAGGAGGAAGGAAATCTGTATCAACTAATCTTTTTAACACTTAAGTTTCATAAAGCTTCCACCAGTGCTAAACCTCCAGCCTGTGCTGCAGCTCAAAACTTCACTTTCTCTTGGCCAAAAGGGAACAACTTTTCTGACGGCTTTTAAACTCGCTGAGAATCGCAGCAGAAGAAACAAAGATCATTTTCTTTATTTCAGCCTAACACAACAAATATTCCATCAGGCAGACAGGACCATACAGATGGTTACTGAAGTGAACGGACCATCTTTCAAGGGCCAGTTGCGAAGTGACACCATCACTTTGTCACTCCAGCTTCCCACTTAAGGCAGAGTTGGAAATTCTTCATAAAGAAGCATTCCACAGATGGCAACATTTACACATGATGTATATCACCTTTAGGGAACCTGAGAGGTTACACAGCGTTCAGAATGTCCCTGGCACTGTCATCCATCACATTATCAAAGTGAGAAAGTTAAAAAGTAACCCTCCTTGGTGGCGAGTCACTCGAGCTCTCCGTACTCAGCCAAGAGGTATGGAAAACTCACACTCCACTCAGTGAACCACAGGATCATCCAGACAACCCCCAGAATAAACAGCAGTGCCCTCCCCGCCTCGCATGGCAGGTCTTCATCAGTGCAGGTACCTGACCCATGAAGGCAACCTGCAGAGCCACAAAGCTTCGCTAGCAGCTTCCTCCTTCGGCACCAAACCTGCAAATGTACTGGAAGATTTGCTAGAGACAGGAGCCACAAATGGGCTCACACATCTTTGGAGAAAGAAGCAGAGACTTCTCTTCCTCCCTCAGCACTAGGTAGCCAAGCTCATTGACATCCAGTTCTTGGGAAGCATTCCTAGTGAAAACTTAGAATTTTTTATTCCCCTGCCCAGCAATCTGCAAAAGAATGCAAAACACCTCTGCAAGTCATTTAGGGTTTGATGGCCCAAGAGATCAGCTGCAATGCTTACATGTGCTGTTAAATAGCCTGTACAGATAAAACACAGCTTGCTCAAAGGATGACTCCTAGGAGCTTATCACCACTTGAGGGGCAGCATTACAGCAAGGCTCAGGGATAGCTACGGAACGACAGCATAATGCCATGGTTAATATACCTGTAGTGACACTATTCTGAAGGAGAAAGTTGACAGTGCACGTCTCACACCACAGCAGTAATGAGCAAGTCAGAAGACACACCTCAAAGACAACTAGATGCAAATATAACACGATTAGACCCACAAACTACCTGTAGCATGGAAAAGATCTACCAGACTACATCTGGTTCATTTATACCCTCTGAAGTCATGCAAAACCCTATGTGTGACTAGTTCAGAAGTAAAGCTTTACAGTTAAAGAAGAAAATACAGTCTGCCATAAGCAGCAGCACAGCTGGTACACATAAGAACAGACACAGGTTAAAAACCTGGCTAAGCTCACTTTTCTCCCTTACTCCCATAAAGCTGCTTATCTTAAAGCAGCAGGATTTACCCCCTCAGTCTGCCTTCAGGTAATAACAACTCATTTCATGTTCTACTACAGCCTCTTCCACTTCCTCTTCCAGCTACTTGTTCTTCTTCCCTCCTCCCACCCAGACCATGCAGGAAAAAAAAAAAATAATCTTTCCATCCCTCCTGCAAGCATGTGTTTATCTCTTTATTTTTAAACGTTACAGCTTCCCAACATCTGTCTCTGTGTGGTATAATCTTACTGATGAAATATTTCATGTTTTCCTTGAGCCTTCATCAATATGTCTCTGTGTTATCAGCTTAGCAGATGGAGATGCAGAAGGAATAACCTCAGCTTACCTGGGTGATTTCTTCTTAAGTACGTACTTACCGTGCTCCAGGACAAGAATCATAGTAATTTTACCAATGCAACGTGATATCTCTCTGTAGCAAACTAAATTCTCTCATCTTATGTCACATGTACCTGCCTCACTGCAGCTTTCCCCTTGGATTCTCCACATTTTTCTCACTGAATACTAATATTTCCAACCTCATTTCATATATACTGAAAACACTCCGGGAGACACCGAGGCCACCAGAAAATCCACTGGGATAGCCAGGTACCAAACCTCACTTTCCCATACTAACCCACACGAGTACTGTCGATCTACATAGGCCTTAGCCACATGACTGCTCTTCTTTAAATGCCTACAGAAACGCCAGTGAAAGGCCTCCGAGAACTCCAGCCTGCCATGAAGCTGTACAATACATGTTCCCATGTGTTTAGAACTCACTCGAACAATCCTAGCACCAGTGACTTCAGTTGGTGCTTTGTCACCGACTTACCAAATCAGGACTTCCTGCCTTGCGCGTTAACTGTGAAAACGTGCAAAAATTAAAAAAAAAATAAAAATCACTGAGCTCAGGCAAAGAGCCTTGGTTACCTGGAGCTCTCCAGATTACCTGAGAAGCAAAACAAAGTCCAGCAAGTTCCTCCTTAGCCTTGTAACAGACACCTACAGTGCTTGGCTATTCAAGCAGGCTTGCATGTCCAATTCCCCTGCACGCTTCTGAAAAATCTCCACTTAAACATTCGGGCAACTCAGTGCAAGCCACACTAAGACTTCTCAAATTGTCAGTAGGAAGCAACTAGGCTAATTCGGAGCCAGACCCTCTCCAAGACAAAAATCACCCTGTATTCTGTCAAAGATCAGTAAGAGCCAATAAAATTTAAAAAAAAAATACACCAACAAAAAAACCCCACCGAAAACCAAAACACCAGCAAATCACTGCTTTTCCCGCTTGCACTTCTTGTTTTGGAGGTTCTTCTCTTCTCCATGTAAAGTAAACATTCCAGTGATTACAAAGATCAAAGAGGATTCCTTAAGACTTTCTCACCACTATTGAATTCTGTCTCCAAAAGCCTTCCCTCCTTTGCGGCACAGCTGGACTTGGTGTTAGCCCTCCAATGTCAAAGACAGACACCTGAATGTGACATTAGGCAGCAGCACCTCCTCTGTATCTGACTAATACAAGGCGGCAGGTGTAGGTCTCCTTTACCACTTCCCCTTTCCTACAGCACAAACACTGGCCCGCACAGAGAAAAAAGCAAGCAAGCAATAATCTGAGAAACCGCTTTGACCAGTATTTACTGCCCACTAAGGCAGTTAACAGCCCAAGGCAGAGCCTATGGCCGTTAACATTGTGGCAAAAAAAGCCATTGATTGTATTCCACTGAACAGAGTTTTTGGCCAAGTCACCAAAACCACATCAGCTAATTCATTGTCTTTGGGTTGCACTCAGCATAGAAATAAAACGCAAGTACTAGAAAGCCGAGCAGCGGAGGCAGGCTTAGAGGAGTAGCCTACCAACACATCTAGCCTCCGTGTCTGCAACCTCCCCTGCCGTGTATACCGTGTCCTCTTTGCGCCGTGCCTGCGAGCGTGGGGGCCAAAGCACGAGCCAACACACAGAGGAGGGTAGCCGTAATGCCGTTTGGGAAACACTCTTTGTCAAACGGCTCTTGGGCAGTGCTGCTGGGGTGTAACAGAATGCCGAGTAAGCAAGACTTGAGCCCCGCGCACAGAATAGCTCAGCCTAACACATTAGAGAATGATTACTGAACTGAAGGTTATTTGTTGTATGTTAGGGCATGTTAGGGCGGGGGGAGGTTTTTTATTTATTTGGTTTATAATCCTATCCAAATAAAGGTAAACACAGAGGGATTATAAATGAAATAAATCTGAAGCAGAATAGAATGGGGGTGGGAGAAAAAAAATCTCAAGAGGGTCAGGAGATAATGAAGATTATACCTCAATATTGGGATTATGATGTTAGTTCTTTATTTCAATAAAACTAGATAGAGATCTTTTATATCAGGGACAGAGCTTAGCTGTAAGGACAAAGTAATCTTCTGGGAATTATGCATACAGGCTCGACATCATTTTTATTGGATGGCTGATGAACTGGAAAACTCCAGGATAGCCTGGTTTTAATTTGTAATCTTAATTTTCATATAAATCGGTACAGTTGGAGGAAGGGGGGCAGATGTAGAGGGACTCTGATGCTGTGCTAATATTGCAGCATTAAGACAGCACATGCATTAAGGCTACAACTGTAACTCATCTAGTATCTGATCCTGTATTTTTGTCTATCCATCTGTCTCCCATCTTTGCATTTATCTATCATTTCCCCACCAAAAAATCTCAACAACGACCCAAAAGCAAAAGAGACAAAGTTAGTGTAAGACTTCACCCACCAAGAACCATCCACAATACACCCACAAATGTCTAGATGCTCATCAGGAGGCAGTGGCGCGAAGAAAGCAGATTCAGACTCTTCCCGTATTTTGGGCTCAACTCCATCCTGACCCTCCAGTCTGAAATGAACCACTACCAAGCAATGAGAGAGAACATTCTGTTTGCAGTTTTAAGTACAGGGTCCCCGAAACACAGGTCCTAAGCTCTATGGGCAGCGCAGCCCTGACCATCAGATGGGCTGAGCACCCAGAACTTCTGCTGCTAGCCTGTTGGGGAGGAATGGTGAAGATTCAAGTGCCTTTAACCTTCGCCATTGTACATTTTTTGTTTCTACGGTGAGATGCACCTTTTTCCTGAGGCCTAAGATAAGTTCGTCCTCAGTCCCAGCGAAGTTCTCTATGGCCTTTTGCTGCTTCCAAACCCCACCGTACACAGCAACGGAAAAAGGCAGGTTCAGCTTCAACTACAAGCCCACATCACAGTACCAAGTACGGTACAGAGCCTATTCCTGCCTGAACAACTGGTGCTCTCAATAAACATGACATGTAAATGACAGCCAAAGAGGCACCAAAGGCGATGCGTCTTGTTTAAGGTCACACAACAGGCTGCTTGCCACTCACATTGCCTGGGCTGGGCTAGTAACACCCAGGGCAAATCCCTGTCCTCAGAGACACGGGGACTCCCACTCACAAGTTCTTCCATGTGCTCACTTAATACAACTATGACACCAGCGAAACTGATAATCTGGCCCCCACACAGGGCATTTCACCTCTGCCTTAATTCACCACAAATAATCTGTCAACTCTGCTTTTTGTATTGCAGAGTTCCTTTCTGCTGTTTCTCCTACTTCCATCGCCTCCTCCTTCAGGAACAGGAGAGGAAATCTGAAACACAAGTGAGACAGGAACTGAAACAGACCAGTCAAGAGCTGGTCTCCTCAAGAGTTGTATCACATGCGGTTCATATGCACAGACAGTAACACGTTTACGTAACTAACAGTCCCGAGCTGCACAACCACCAGGAATGAGTAACTGCCATGGAATCTATTTATTTCATCAGTAACACTCAGCTGAATAAGCAACGGATGGAAGTAGCCAAGCTATCACCCCAATCGCCCATACTCCTCTACCTTCTCACTAAGTAACCAAACCCACAGCATTGATAGAACAGCTGCTTTCATAAGGGCAGCAGTAACCAGAGAAGCTCCCAGAGTTCTGTAGCACTTGAGTATCAAAACAGGATTTCCAGGGGGAAAACTGAAATGCCAAGAAGATTTATATTGACTAACACAGATACCTGCAATCCCAGCCTTTAAAACACGGCCTATTATATTGGTGCTGAGGCAGAGAAGAAAGAAGAACCAAACTTATCACTCCATTTCCCAAATATACAGCTGCTGTAAAACGCAGAGAATGGGCAAAGCTATTTTTTAAAACCTGCCTGATACTGAAATGGTGAGAGTGGATGACAGAAGAGAATCTGATCTACTTGGACACAATCTTAAAGTATAAATTTCCTTATTTTATCACTGTCGGCAATGCCTTAAATCAATTCCCCCTTCTGCTTTTGTTTCTGAGATGACATCCTGACATGCTGACAGAAATATTGTACAAGCAAGCTAAAGAAAGGGCTCATCTCCCTTTCCCTGTTCCTCCTTTCTCCCTACCGCATACAACTCTCCTCAAGTTCTTTCCCCACCTCAATCCTCCACTCCACAAGAGCCAACAAGTCACTAAAAGGAGCGAGCATGGCCATCAGTAGTAGTCACAGCAGCGCCAAGAATCACCAGTGAGCCCAGCAGAGTGTGGAAAATCATGCCAAATAATGGCATTTCATCAAAATAGAAGATGAAGAGCTATGTGATGACGTCTTATTTTGGACTTGCAAAAAGCCTCCAAGTGCCCCATAAGACCTTCCAAGAGAATTAAGCAGTTGTGCACAGGCAGACATTTTGGCTGCAAGTTAGACCGAGGGAAGAAGGGAGGGGCAGGGGAGAGATTAGGATCAAATGGTCAATTAATGTAATGGCTGAAGATTAACAAGGAGGTGCCCCAAGACACTAAGACCACAGTTATTTACAGTCGTTAGTCATGATTTAGAAAAGAGGCTGAGAAATGAGGTGATGACCTATGCAGATAATACCAAATCATTTGGATTAGTCAAACCTAGGGAAGACTGCATGGAACAGCGAAGACCTAAAAGACAGAGCAATTGTAGCAGTGGAAAAGAAAGGTAATGAACATTGGAACGCGTAACGGGAACACTCCTGTGCCAAATTCTCGGCAAAGACTACTGCAATTTTCAAAAGCCAGCCAGGTTTTTTGGCCAGCTGGACAACGAACTTGTCTCCTGTAGCAGCAATTGTATCAATACAGATAAAGAAGAACAGAAAAGTGTATATGTATATATATGGAAACCATACTATAGCATTTCTCCAGATATGAACACCGCAAATGATCATAGGTTCCCCGTAAAGGGCTTAGATTTGTTTTTCCCTTTAATTACACATAATCACTTCAGTAAGTGATAGACAAAAACAAAACCAGGGAATTTGAACAAACCAATATAACTACTTAAAATGAAGAGACCATTACTCAGTAAAACTGAACGACAGCTGCACTAAAAATCAAGATCAAAATACTTTTTTCCTATTTTTTTCTGTTTATCCTTCAAACTCATTGTACCCACCTTTATTTTTTAAAATATATCTAGGACAATTACACATTTTTCTGTATCAGACAGTTGCCATAAGCAAGGCTTCCTACTTATGTTTAGAAGTAGCCACCTATACCATCATGTAAACATTTTCACACTTGTTTTTACTACTCCTTCTCGGTGATTTTGCAACTGCCCATTTGGGAATGATTTTTTTTTCCTTTTTAATTTTCCCCTGGAATAGTCTATCTGCTCATGGCCAGCAAAAAGATACAGAATTGTCATATCATTCAGTGTTATGTTCTTATGTTTCTGCTGCATTACTTCATGACATAAGAATACAGAACGTATAAGACTTACAAGACAAATTTTAGCACCTTCCTACATCCAGGTGTCCATGGATCACTGGTGATGTTAAATTAACTTGTTAAAAAAGCATGTCTAAACAAAAGAGCAAGCAACAAAATTCAGGTGCAGAAATAGAACTCCTTCCAAAATGACTATTGGTCTCTGTCATCTGGAGGAGAGACACAAGAACTACATACTTGGTAGGAAAAGATCAATTCTTCGTTAGTTTTATGCAGTATTTTACAGGTTCCCTGGGTTCCTGGTGCTTCTAGCGATTTTTTAACTTCTTACCAAGTTAAGGAAAGATGCAGCAGAAAAAATATCTCCTGGCTCCTCTGCGTGCACTTTTCATTGGCCCATCACACCGTTTGTCAGCTGTGACCAGGACCTGAAATACATCCTTTGTGACACCCCAAAGCCAAAGAGATGCAGCACATCCTTCAGCAAGGCACCAACGCAAATACTGGCACACAGCCCGGGAGCATGCCCTGCGGACAGACGGTACACTGGGGTGTTGGAGCAGAAGCCAGACTTCTCCAGGTCACTGGAACTCCTCTTTCAACCCAGCTGGGAAGTTTGTCTTGGCCTCACTAAACTCTTCAGAAAGAGAGAAAGTTCAGGGAGAAACAACAGACCTTCCAATTGCACAGCTCTGGAAGCCGACTGCAAACAAACGGATGCTCCAATACACCTCGTCCCTGACGTAGGATAACAAAGTTCACGGCCAGTCCTCACCACCTCAGCTACTGAGAACTGCACAGTTCCCTCCCAAACTGCAAGCTTTCACAACATGTGCACACAGCACTCCGCAAAAATCCACGTCTTCTGCATCACTAATTCTTCCAAAGATTCCAGCCATTCAGGGAACACAGGAACCAAGAGGGCTCAAAGCCAGCAGAATAAGCCACCCTAGACAGCCCTGACAGTTGAAAGCAAGCAGAGGAGCTGTGGTCACACCTCACACACACCAGTAACAACTGCTTATTGTGTCAGATTCAACAATGCTTAACAAGTTTCCGTATCAGGAGGAGACACTACTATAAAGTTACATGCTCAATCCACTTAACAACTGCACGCAGACACCCAAGTATTGCGGGGTCCTAGCAAAAGTATTCAGTATTACGTAATACATATTTTATTTACTGCAAGGAACCTCTTCTCCTATGTTACAACATGTCTGCTTTCAATTTCACCCCAAACAATGGCAAAAGTCACATTCAAACTGAAAAATATACTCAATACACTAACTTGCCAGAAACAATAACAATCCAAACCAGCTCTCACTCAAACTATTTCTTTTTCTCATTTGTTAGCTACCCAACTGCATTGTTTACAACAACCTGAAACTAAGAAACTCTCATTTGAGCTGAAATCCTGTTTTTCACAGGCATTACCAAGACTCATTCCCCATACATCCTTACAAGCAAGCTATCACTGTAAACAGAAATAAAAACGGAGCATGAACATGGTTGAAGACTGCGATAGCGAGCTACCTTAACGGGTGTCACAGAGCCACTCCTAACTATCTCCGTGCATATATATCTTCCTATAAATGGCAGATTTTCTAACAATTTCCAACTCGAAGACGACACATAGGAGCTTAAACATGTTTCCTTAAAAGCCTCCCAGTGCCACAGTAGCCGATTTTTGAGGTCCCCATTCTAAAACAGGAATAACATCCTGTTTACATCTCTCAGCTCATACTTATGCTTTTTGTTTGTGTTTTCACAGAGTTCTGCTCACTATACAAAGCCTTCCCCAGTCTTGGTTAGATATAGGCAGTGTTTCTATCAAGTCAACAATGACTAAGACAATATTAACGAACATTCCTCTTGCTCCATCTGTGATATGGGTTGTATCATTCGGTACCCACAGTTTCCAGCACACACAGGTTTGGTTTCATCTGTCTGTTCTAACCACTAGAGCCTTCTGCTACAACAGGGGCTTAGTATGCCACATAGTCTCAGTTACAACAGCAGCCAGAATTACGGTGCACTGCTAGCTGTCTCTTCCTGGTATTATTCCCTGTTAAGTTCCCATCAATGGCAAGTAGAAGCAAGTAAAAGCTCCTTTGGGTTCCAGCTGTCATCTTCCCTCCTTATGCCATCTTTTCTTGCAATTTCAGGCTTGTTCATTCCAAATGCGCTTAGTTAAGAGCTTTTCTTTTGGCTCTCAAGGCAAAGACTTGAGTACTAAGTAGCTTTCCCACTGTTCCTGTCTAATCTTCCTATTTATCAACCTGGAGATTCCTCAGCTTTGCTAATCTTTCCTGAGAGCACATAATCCCGATAGAGATTTCCTAAGCAAGAGAGTTAAACAAACTGCTTGATAATTGCCATTTGGAACTTCTGGTCTTATTTTGCACATTATGCTCCAACTCAGCCAGGACTGCATCATTTGATACAACAACAAACTGCAGCATGCCTTTAATCCCCACATTCTCTCCTCAAATATTTAATGGGACCATATCTTTTGTTTTGATACAACAACTAACTGCAGCATGCCTTTAATTCCCACATTCTCTCCTCAAATATTTAACAGGACCATATCTTTTGATGACTCCATCACCAGCATGGAGAATAGCAACTCCTTGCTATTCCCTTTGCCTTCAGCACCCACAATGGGACTGCTTTATCTGTGGTTGGCACCACTAACCAGACAACAGCTTGGGGGGGAAAGTGTTTTTAATGGGAAAACTACCCACCACACCACTTCTCTCAAGCTGATCACCAGGAAAAGCAGATTTTCTTATAGCTGCACTAAGCAATGGCTTCATCTTGAAGGCAGAACTGCCCTTTGCTCTCTTTACGAACCTACAAAAAAATTCTCCCTCATAAATGCTGGTAATTCTCCCCTAAAAAGGGAGAGCGAGCACAAAAAAATCGAGCACTCACAACGTTCACAACCTCCACCACACTATCACTTTGTCGAAATTCCTGCATTATTCTTAGGCAGAGTAGATCAGTACTATTTCTTCTCCCCCTACTCAAGGTGGGGATGGCAGTAGAATCAAGGAAGACTTTTGGATACATTTAAATAGAGCAAATTATGTGGATTTATTCCTTATTTATATGTAAAACACGTATAGTAGTCCAAACACTTCTGTATTAGGTTGAAGAGTACACTATGTACAATGTAGACATTTAGGCTTTTTTAATGAATGTGTATATAAAATATACATATCTGTACACTTAAAATCAATAGATTATTAAGTTATTGTATTGTGCAGCACGTTTGTCTTCTGGAAGTACTCCTTCTACCCAGATGGATTCCAAACCACATGCTCCATCACCCTGCTATGGAAAGCAGGCATCCACCCCGGTATCCTACCTACAGTAGCACATTATCTTGTCCCACATGGCACCTTTCCTCTGCCTTAGCTTTAACAGCTGCTTTTCCTGCCATTTTGCACCAAGGTGGAAAAAAATGGCTTGCAAATCCCTGGGTTTTTGATATTACTTGCTGAACCCTATTCAGCTTAGCCCTTAACGAGGAGCTTTCAATTAGATACTGGAGTCACTAACTCAGAGGAGGCTGATCCCATCCTCAGCAGAGCTATACATGTCAAGTCAACACAGACACAGATTCAGCATTGCTACCTTCCAACATTCAAGGACACGATAAACAAAGGCCTGGTTCCTGCCAACCATTCAGATCGCTTCGGAGGAATTTCTTAAGTGCTTAAGTAAAACAATTCTACCTTCCATATTACCAAATTTCTGTGCTCTGTTAGCATACTGCCTGGGAAATCACTTCATTTTTGCTTTCTTCAAGCAAGAGACATACAACTAGGCAAGGATTTATCCACCCCGTTCTTCTCCCCCACTCCCAATCTCTGTAGAATATCTTTTTAATCAAGAACCACAGGTTAATCCTAGCTTTCAAAATACAGTAATCATAGAACATTTTATATACTACCCTCATTCCTGAACCGGACATGAAAATACCTAATCCTGTAAAACTACACAGAGTCCTGATCAAAGTATAGCAGGTAAATCAAACCCAAAATGAAAGGATTAGAAAAGGTTACTGTAATTCTTTTCTGTTTAGTAACATAGAAGCAGATTTCACTGAATCTTGCTTTGTAATTCCCATCTGGAAAAGCAGCACTGGAGGAATGAACAGGTTTGAAGAATGCCTTTTTATGACATCTGTGAAGTAAAACACAGCAATTGGAACCCATCATAATCCTTCCTCCAGCAGCAGGTACTGTGCACACAGTCACAGCAGCACTGACCAAAGCCCAGTATTCGGGATAGCCACACTGTCCGAGATAAGTCATGCTCTTCCCCCAACATTGCCTGTCAGCTTTCCAGCTTCCCTAACCCAGCTGAGAGCCAGGTGTGTAGTTAGAGACAGGCTTCCCCCTCCTCGCACGCTTTGCTGTACCCGGCACCCACCTGCGCTACCCATTATTCACACATATCATTGCACAGCGGTATCACGGCCTGCAGTGCTCCGTAGACTTACGGAAGAACATTAACAGGCTGCTGCTCCGAGATACTTACCCGAAGGACCAACTCCACCTCCTGCACTCCCCCTTTTTCATGAACACTTTCTTAGAAAATGAGGACATGTAAACCTGTCATTTTGCTACTTGCCACTGGAACCTAAAGAAACTCTTGGGAACAGGGCACCAATAGGAACCACGCACACACCTAGCTCTGAGGCACCAAAGAACAACAAAACCTGAAGGTTTTCCTCTTCCTTACAGATTATTCAATCCTCCCCAAAGCCAGGAGAGCACCTTTTGCTCTTTTCATCGGGATCTGAAGTATCCCCATGTGGTCAGCTCTGCACTGCAAAACATCAGACAGAGCCAAGGGAATTCTACCCTGCTATGTGTGTGCCTACAGCATGCAGAAGTTATTTCTCCTGGTTTTCCTCAACCCTAAAAAGCTTAACAGCTATATTATTTCCCCAGATCACTGCTTTTTTTGAAGCCCAAAATAAATCATTCACAACACTGAGCTGCAGGGTCTGTAATCACCGTGAACCTGGCCTTCTACATGCTAACTACAAGCAACACAACTGCTTTTCAAGCAGAGATGAGCTCTAAGACAAGTCCAACTAAACACGTTCCTGGCCCCTTCCTCCTATATCTCAGTTGAATAATTACTGCAGCCTGCTTTTAAAACAAGGGAACAATCCATGTTCGTCTTCCCAATTACTCCTTACAGCTTTGCTGTGGTTTTCTCCCTACGAAGAATCCTTGTGAAGGAGGCAACTACTTATGTTCTAGCTAGAATTTAGACTCCCTGCATAAACCTCTTCGATAATAATTTCTCAGAGTGACCTTAAGGGTGCTTAGGAAATCATCACCTGAGCAGCAATCTCAACAGGAGAGGCACATAGAGGAAAGGCAGTGCCGTGTCAGTGAAAGCCTAGCTAGCAGCGTCAAGATAACTGCATGTTCCAATAACATCCATACACGCGTTCCTGCAAGCACCCACCCCAAACAAAATGGGTATAAAACCCAGCTACTGCTTCTGCATTTTGCCAGTATCGCATGTTTCAGCACCATTCTCTCCCTCATAAAGCCACAAAATGCTTCTGACCTTGCATAAGATATCTATTTTTTCTTCTTACAACATATTAATTAATGATTGTTCTGGCACCCCGGCCTTCTCGTGAAACTAGTTAAGCATGAAATGCCTCTGCACAGAACAGTATTTCATATTTTCTGTCTTATGCGTTAATTACTTCCCTGCTTTCCTTCATTTATGGGGGGGGGGAGGAAGAATTAACATAGCCTGCGAGAATGACCTAACACGCCAAGAAAAGGAAAAATAGCCTACTGTACTCCTCTGCTGCCCATTTCAAAGACTTGCATCCATACTAGTAATTGTACTTAACTTCTAAACTACAATTAAAGAACTAAATCACACTCACTGCGTTTCAAGAGCAGCCTGTAATTTATTAACCAGAGATGCTACAGCTAGGAAATGCACCATTTATTTGTTTTCAAACCATGTGGAAACTATAAAATGATGCACTCTTGTCACACTCAAAGAAAAACAATGAAAGAAAACTAATTAAGATGTATACAGCCTTGATCTAAAAGGAGAATACAATGCTATGCGTTTCCTTCATTCATATCCCTGGTCTTTGACTAAACAAGTTCTGTGAGACAGAGAGATGCACAAAACTGACTCTGAAAACTGCATCTGGTAAAGAACACCTGAGAGGAACTCTCAGGAACTAAAAGGTACCTTTGCAGTTAACAAATGGTGAAGTGAAGTAAAATGCTGTCTGATCCTTCCTCCGAAAGAAGATCTTACTCTGCAACTGTTAAACAGATACTCTGGCAATAGAGATTCTGGGGCCTTTTTGGCTTATCTTTTCCAGAGCAAATGCAAAATTGCGAATGAAAATTAAACATTAAAATCTATAGCTTCAAAATTCTTTATATTTAATTATCCCTACTTTTTGTTTTGATAAATACTGCTCATTCAGCCCCAACTGGCAAAATCGAGTGTGACATTTTGTGATTCAGAAGCCACATGAAGCCATAATGAGTTTTCTGTAATTTACAATGAAGAACAAAGATAACCTAAATGACTTCAAACCAACCACCTCACCCCAGCTGCCAGCAAGCCCCCAAAATCTCGGGCTACGCTCTTGGCTGAGGCATCCACAATACGCGCAGTTTCAAAGCATGGCGGAATGGTACCTCAGTACAGCATTCCATCATGACATGATCTCGACTCCAGAAGCCTTAACAGCTCAAGGCTCCCAATATCAGGTTACCTGAAGACTGCCAGGGAAGTGTTGAGCACCTTGCTTCTCTCTGCATAACCAAAGAGCAGCTTCCCTCTGCCTCTCCTGAGGGGGGAAACAAACACCGAGCGAGCGCAGGTACCGGCTCATTCTATTGCGCTTCACCTCTTGTTCTTCACAGCTCAGTACTAATCATCAGTCCATAATGCAGCGTAGAATTGCCAGCCCCATCCTGATGATGTAGTTATTTCCAATTGGCACTTGGGAGCAGTGAAGATGGGAGGCATTACTCATCGCCAGGAGTACAGATGTTTCTAATTGCTTTCCATTACCAAGAATAACAGCTGTTTACATCTATCAGCAAATAATTCACAAGAGCTCCAGACTATTAAGATAACACACCCCACCTGGTCACCATCACAAGTTGTCAAGGCCAAGGTAGTGGCTGCCAGAATCCCCTTCTGCATCTCTGTTCATCAAACGACAGCATGTGTCACCTTCAGATATCCTTATGCTACCCCACAAGCCCTGGCTTCTTGGTGGCCTGACAGATCAAATGGACATATGGATTCTTCATGGCTTCGCAGTAAATGTTTTACGGTTATACTGCAGCCAAGGGCAAACGACAGAGGAGCAAGGGACTTGCAAATAACCCAGTGAAAGAAATACCCACACTTCTAATAAATTAGTTAGCAAAAAAGTGTGCCTGCTTTGCTCTGCAGCTGTGCGCAGAACAGTCTTTACAAACACACAAAGTAGCTGACGAAATGATTAATTCTTCAGCTCTCTTGTGCACTGCACAGGGATCAGGTAACGAGCCTGCAGAAAACCGTCAGCAAGGGGACTCCACTGTTCACTTAACTGAATCAAGTTATCTTTTCTAAGGGTAGTGCGGGACCACGTTGGCGCAATCCACCACTGACTCTCGTTTTCGTCACGTCAGCCAGTCCAGATTGTTCGCTCCGCAGCAGGCGGGACTGTCCTTTTTACAGCACTTCGCAGCTTGGGGCCTGGGTTTGCGGCAAGGGCTCCCCTCCACTTATGCAGCACAAATAGATAAGCAGCCAATTAAAATTAATAATTAGGAAACAGGCAGCGTATCACCCTACAAATGACTGATATCTAATGAGTTTATCAGTATTAACTATTTCCTGATAGTTAAAGCTGTATTTTCATTTGCCTTACAAAGCTCTGTAGGTTCACGTCTATAAACAAAAAACCATAACTGCATAAATTAAAGCATGTTACTACCACAGATTCTGAGCCAATTGGACCAACTTAACAAGAAACAAAGGCAAGGGAGAAAGCAAAGGAGTAATCAAATATTTTGGTCCGTGCATAAACCTGTCCTCCAGCCAGTCTCTGGGAAACTTTTTCCCATGTATACATACTTTGCAAACCATACTTGCTGTCTCTGGTAACAGTACTGGTTTATCAGAATCTTCTCCTAACAGTATTTCACCCGTTAAACTAAACTGTTTCTGCTAAGGATAGCTGTCTTGATTATTATTTTATACCCTACTAACTACACCATTAAAATACTAGGGTACAACTTGACCCTACTTCATTTTGGTCCATGCTGAGTAGCTTGTATTGTTTTAATTAGATTAGCATATATGTGGTACAAATCCTTCTAAGTGTTAGCATGCGGTTCCTGGAAGTTCAATACACCAAAGAAGAGCACTTTGTCAAAGTACATAACTCAAAAGCTGCTCCTATTTCAGATGTGTCATGTGTGCCCCCCCAGACCTCTACTCCACCCCCTGCCCCATCCTTTATGCCTTACAAACAAGTTCCAAAAGGCTTTTTACTGAAGTTACAGCGGTTGTACAGGTACATGCCCTTGATCTACTTTTGAAAACTTCATTTAGCCCATCGCTCACAGGAATTCATCTCTTCATCTAGTTTAGTCCATTGCTTTTTATTTTGCCTTGAGCAAGTCAAGACACCTGGTTAGCATCTCCTTTGTGACTTCCTTTAAACACAGCAATCCCAGAAAAGGAATTACTCAAATTCCTCCAGAATTTTTTGGTCTCCCGGAGTTGACTAGCTATTGTCGTTCTCATCATTTCTGCTATTTCAGGGCAGCGTCTCCTGCCCAGGGATCCCTGCCAACAAGAGCAGAATGCCATTACGAGAGGAGGCCGCTGTGAGCTGCCACCAGCACGGGGAATTTATCACTGCAAGCCATGATCGTAATGGACTCCTTCACCAAATGACTTTGGATGCACAGAGCTTTGGCATCAAGTCTGCCATCTACACACAATTATTAAACTGAGAACGCATGTAATAGGAGCAGGGGACAGGGACATCATATCAGTGCAGGCAGCAATCTCTCAGAAGCTCTGCACACAGCAGAGGAATTCACTCCAAAAGTCCAGACTGCCCGACAGGCGGACAGGAAAAAAAAAAAACAAAAACACAACACACAAAACCACAGAAAACCCCCGCGAACTCCAGAGCTTTGCTAAATCCAGCAACCCGGGAGGGATGTTAATATTGAACACTTCTGGCTGGGAGAATGAGCTTGGCCAGAAAAATCAAGATGCAGAAGCTGCAGCATTATTTCCTAACCGTTGATCCCCCAACTTTTCATCCTTCCCTACCTTATTCTGGATTACGTATCAATACACGAACTCTATTAAGCACATGGGGACCTTCCCCAATATTCATTTCCCAATCAGGCAACTAATTAAGTAGTTGATTTTCCAAGGTGTTCAGCAGCTCAAAACTCTCACAATATTCCAAGAGCAAGCTTTTCCCTACATGTCACCTTGTGATCCTTCTGGGCCAGAATGGAAAAGACCACCTTGTACTTGTGACTGCAGAAAGACAGTCAGATATACAAAATGGAACAGCAGAGCACAACTAGAGAACTCACTGAATAGTGCCGTCTCGTGTGCATGCAAGCCATACGCTTTCACAGTCTGGCTGGAAGACTCAGTTCTTCTGACATGATTACTACCATCTCTTACATCACTCCTCTCGCAAGCACATCTCCCTCAGGCTGCCTCACTTACAACCAGATCTTTTCTTTGTCCTACATGGAATTCTACCAACTTAAAAAAAACAATTATCCAGCTACCAGAGAGATGGGTGCAGCACCATCAGAAAAAGGAATATGTCGCTAAACCCACAATAAGGTCTTCAGCTGTCTTCTCCCTCTCATCCTCAAGTACCTATAGGTTCTCCACAGCTGTTCTTCAATCCCCGTGGAAGAGCTGGAATCTCAAAACATTTAACTGGGAGCAACAGGAGCTGCTCAAACTACCTTGAGCCGCGACTCACAACATTCTGCTCCCTGTGTAGTTTCCTAGGGCCTTACCAACCTGCTAGCTTCTCATACATTTAACGATGGAGGAAATAAGATCTGGATTTAGGATTCCTGGCTGCTTACGTTTTTTCTGTTGTTGAGGCTTTAAGTAATCCCAGGTCAGCTATCAAATCAGAGCTGCCAAGGTGCAAGCTACAGGTTGAAGCCCAAGTCACCTTACCACGCGTTTCCCATTTCTGGTGCCTCTTATTTTCCCTCCATGTTTTCACCTCCCTGCTTCCCTTTCTTCTTTTTCCTCTTTATCCTGCCTCTGACAGCCACTGGCCCTTGCTATCAGTTGTCACATCTCCGAATTCCGTGCCTTTACAAAAATGTCCAGCCCGGGTAGAGAAGGCACCGAATATCCAGATAGACGGCAGCAAGGCTTCTCCTCTGCTCCAATGCATGGCACCCAACATGCTAGCGAGCTGCACTGCCCAGCGTCCATGCCTCAGAACAGTGGTGTGTAACGTTCAGAGTTCCCAGCCAGGTTCCCCTCATTCCACAAGCCAGAGTGTCCCAGAAAGGGGGATGCATACATAAGCAAACACAATCAAACAATCAACAAGTCTGTCCATGCAAATTTTTTGACAGCTAATCAATTAGTAAGATATACCTAGGGCCACTAGGGATATGGAATACAATGCATTGTCACCTCCTTAATCCCTTCACTCCCCTGGGAACTGCCACCAGTTGGTGACCAGATTAGTTTTTTCATTTGTTATTATCCATGCAGTGTGTCCCACGTGCCTTACCCTTGAGCCTTCTCTCTCTCTTTTCATGTCGTTCTGTATAAAACAGATTCCTGCCAGGCACTGGTCCCTTTTGTTTCTCCATCTTGCACTGTTTCCAGCATACCTCACCACCCGATTCCAACCCACACCAAAACTCTCCATCTACAGATTTCTTGCTGGAAGGAACTAGCAGAGTTCTCAGTGCCTTCAGTCTGTCTCCACTCCTCAGTGGAGGCTCAGGAGTTTCATGCCATCTACAACTGCACCGTACACATCAGCTACTGAAATAATAGAATGGTAAAACAGTTCCCAGTATCATTTGGAAAAAAAAAATAAAATCAACAAGTTCATTGTTTCTCCTGGTTGCAGCTTCTTAAAAGCTTCAAAAAAACCTGAACGTTTAAAAACTCAAGAAACAAATGTTCTTTTAGGCCTTTTTTTTTTTCTCTCCTTACTATAGTGATTTGAAAGCTGGCCTCAGGACTTCCACAGCACCAGGCTCCTACTTTTGCATGCTTGAGGCTGTCACCTGCTGCGAGTGTTGGGAAAGCAAAAAGCTGGAGTACAGAGATTTAAGAAAAAACACCAAACATAACAACAACCAGAAGTTACTAGCCAAGACTAACACTCCTGTTAGCTCCTTTGCCTTCTGTGTTGAAAACCACAGAGTCCTGGTAAAAGGAGCTGCAGAAGACAGTCAAAGCCTCCACCTATCTGTAAGAAGTGTTTAATTTACCCTTATGCTTTTTGACTTGAGCATACAATGCCACAGTTGATGTGGAAGATGGATAGATAAACCTAAAATGTTGAGTCCTGAAAGATGCCGGCACAATCTGAAACAATTAATCTTCCCGAAGTGAATGTGCTCTAATAGGGTGCCCAGGCACACGCCATTCATCAAACCACATATATCCATCATGCTGCGCCAGATACAGAGCTTGGCAGGGCTGCCACGACTGCTGGATGACAGTGCACCTCTGAATCCACATAAGGTAGTTTCTCTAGGTAATAATTTATGTTTGTCCTGAAAGAGAGGAGCAGAGACATCTTACAAACACTACTTACTTCTTATCAAGACATCAAAAGAAAAAAATTCTTCTTCGACACAACTTGCATTAAGTTTTTAAATCAACTCCTCTTTTTGAGGATGGGGTGCCGCAAAGAGATGCTACCAGGACACATGACTGTACTTTTAAACAGTACATAAATAGCAATTATTATGCCACCCTGATCAGTGATCCCACATCCAATGGAAAAGAAAATCCTGTCGCTCTTTTATTTGCTCTTGCAGCACTCAACATAGCCAGCAGAAGGTAAGAGATCCTGCTAGTACACACATGTGCCAATACACAGATATAGGAGAGGAAGGGGCAGAGGGAGGAAATAAGGCACCATTTGTGCCTATCACAACAGTCTACTATAAGGAGAAAGGCAAATGCTGTTCTCCAGGCGAGGTTTTTATAGAACAAAGTGGATCACATATCCAAGAGATTAACACTGTTCATTACAAGGGTAGCAGCAATCACGGAATCACGGAATTTTCAGAGTTGGAAGGGACCTCTAGAGATCATCCAGTCCCACTCCCCTGCCAAAGCAGGACTGCCCAGAGCACATCACTCAGGGCTGCATCCAGGCGGGGCTTGAAAATCTCCAGAAAAGGGGCACCACCTCCCTGGGCAGCCTGTGCCACTGCTCTGCCACCCAAACCGTAAAGAAGTTTTTCCATGTATTTGAACAGAACTTCCTATGTTCCAACTTGAGCCCATTGCCCCTCATCCTGTCACTGGAAACCACTGAAAAGAGTCTGGCTCCATCCTCCTTCAACCCAACCCTTTACATAATTGTATGCCATAAAAAGGTCTCCGAACAGCCTTCTCTTCTCCAGGCTGAAGAGTCCCAGCTCTCTCAGCCTCTCCTCATAAGGGAGATGCTCCAATGGTACAATGATGTACCGTAACACATCTGATTCAGCTATTGCTTATTACAGAGCCCTAAGCACTGCAGCTACTGCTGTACGTTCCAATAGGAGCTGGTGGGAGCTCCATATACAGAGGTAAACATGGGAAGACCATTTTAAAATCGTAAGAAAGTTACATCAAAGTAACATGTCTATTGTATGAAGGAACCACTTATGTTTTATGCTCCATTTTAGCTAACAGAAAAAAAGCATCACAAACCCTAACACTACTGGGGACGGCTGAAACACTAAATTTACAGAAATGATTCTTTATTAGGAAAGACTAAATGTTTATTCATGCTTTAATCAGAAAATAGGAAATCAAGTGACCCAGTACAGAACTTCAAAGAGAAGAGCAAGTTATTCTTAGCTGTTTCACATATATTGGAACAACCAAAGATAACAAAGTTAACTGCAATTCAGATAGAAATTTATTTTACTCCATGAACAAGCCTCCCTCATCAAGGTTACAGTAGCCAACTCTGCAACAACTCCCACTTCAGCAGGCTAATCTGAACTGAAACAGTCCTTACATCTCTCTCAGGAGTTACCTGGCACTGACCCTTCCCAGAACCAACAGGGCTATAGTACACCATCTTGAATAAAAAAAAAAGAAGCGCAGACTGCATTAGGTCCATTTTCAGTTTCAAATGGAGTTGGAGTCTGTTCCTCCTTTTTAAGAATTATCAACTCACGCCTTTTAATTACACTGTTTCTCCAGCCCAAGATGACATGTGTCTCATTTTATCCTGAGAGGGACATACTATCCCCACATTCTGAGCCACAGAGAACTGGGGCTGCTACAGATATGTCCATCTGAACTCTTCTTACCTGTGGCTGTGCAGAGCTACCATGCTGCTGCACTAAGAGTCTCGCAGCTTTCCCATGTGCTTTTCCACCTAAACCTAACAGACAGTCTGCAAATTTTTTACAGGGAACCTAAAAGGGGTCATGTCATACCCCAGTGTCCCAAGCAGGGACTCCAACAAATCTATCCACGTCCCAGTGACTACCATTCTTTGTTCACGGCTATATGAAAACGCAGCTTAGCTAATGGGAGCACAATATGCAAGATGCCAGAGCATCTCTGTGATTTACTGTATGTCTAATGAGCAAATCCAATGAAGAGGTTTGTTGTCTACCATAAAAGCAGATGGATGTAAGCAGTGATTAGAAGCAATTAACTCCATGCAGCACTAAATAACTTTCCATCATTAATGTACCTTTTTTCCACCCCATTAGAGGTACACAGGCAAATATATATGAAATAAGGCACACTCCATCTGAATTTCTTATATTCATATGCTTGGGTCAGGTGGAGGATACCAGCGAGACAAGAAAAAACAAGAGGATAGAACAAGTTCACAGTTAAATATAGACATGTAGCTGAGTAACTTGGCACTGCAAAGCCATCTCTGCCACATATAGTAGTCTTCAGGTGACACAAATCTTTTTTCTTTTACTCATCCTGATGCCACAACCACCACAGCAAAAAAAAACCCCACAGCTTACAGACCACCTTCGACACATCCTTTTAGTAGTCAGCAAAACAGCCGTAAGGCCCTAACAACAGTGATGGGATACTTGAATGCTTTTAGTGAAAATTATATAAGGACACAGCCCAGGGAATTTAGGTTCTGTGCGCTAAAAGAAAATTACCAAGTCAATAGAACACGGTGCTTCTAACTACTACCGCACAGCTTTCAAGCCCTTACTTCGGTATCGGCAACCTACATGCATCCCTGGCGTCTTTTTCGCTGCACACAGACAAGCAGTAGAATCCCCTTCTGGAAGGCCCTGCAGATTCCACAGGCTTGCAGGTGTTCAAAAAGCAGTTGGCCATACATAAGAAAAATCAATGCAGCTACAGCTATTAACAAGAAACATCACCACTGACTCAAGAACTCCTCACTTATCAGACAGTCAAAACTAGGAATAACATACCTGAAAGACCAGAATGTTTTCCATGTTTATCACATAAGCAAGGACAGGAAGCCTCACCAGAAGCATCTCTGGTATTCCCTAGTGCCATCAATCACTCCCATCTGGCTTATTTAAGAGATTCAGAAAAGCAGTTAACTGGTGAATGCTTAAGACAAGAGGTCCTAGGTATAAACTCTGCCTGTAAGCCCATAAGAACTTAGAGCCATCATCATTAGGAGCATGGACTATGCATCACCCTTGGGCTGCAGCAGAAATAAGGGTTACGCAAAGGAGTGCCATCATCCTGTTACTCATAAATGTCTTGCTAGAATGACAAGCGATAGGATAAGAGGAAATGGGTTCAAGTTATGTCAAGGGAGGTTTAGATTGAATATTAGGAACAAAATTTCCACTGAAAGGGTTATTAAACATTGGAATAGGCTGCCCAGGGAGGAGGTGGATTCGCCATCCCTGGAGGTGTTTAAAAAAACCAATAGATGTGGTACTGGGGGACATGGTTTAGAAGGGGTTTTGTCAGGGTAGGTTAATGGTTGGACTTGATGATCTTAAAGGTGCCTTCCAACCTCAGCAATTCTATGATTCTATAAGCACCTCAGAGAAGTGTGCCCAAAAACCAGCAAATAAACGAACTTCTCTAGTTATTGTCTTTTCCACAGTTCTCTGGTCCAGTGCAGGAATCACAGACCCGGATTCAGAGCTACGTTTGGGCTGGAACAGAATCCAATCTGCAACAGCAATCCTTACCAAATAGTTCAGAACTCAGCGTGAGAAATTCTGCAGTGAGCAGTAACCAACTAAACAGCTTTTGGAAGTTGGTTGTCTCCCACTCCAAGCTGCTGGTATAGCCAGTTTATATTGAAAGCACTGTTATGGGGGATTTGGGGTGTTTGTAAACAGAGTAACTTTCAAAAGCATTCTGCACTGGCATCTATCTTCTTCTGTCCAATTAACTAACAGTAACATTTAGCCAAAAGAATTATCTTCAACTACACCCACTATAATGATGTGTTTCTACAATTATTGCATGATCATTTAGCTGTACTTTCACTGAAGTTTATACAAAAGAAGTGTTTTGTACACATTTAATGCTGGTTAGTCATTATTTCCAGTGGAGACAGCAAGGATTAACATTATCACTTCTCCCATTCCTCTCCTTTGCTTTGCAACAAGCGAAGCTTTCAGACTCTGCAGGTATTCAGTAACCGCTCAGAACCGAATATGTATTTTTTTTTCTCTCATAGGTGCAACAAGTTTCACGTGCCTGTTTGAAAAAGTCAAGCGGTAGAGCGAACTCCTCACTGCTGCTGCTAGCAGGGTCTAGCAAATACCTAGCCTCCGCTACCTCGACGTTCAATACGCAGGCATCTGCTTTATTGAGGACCCAAGTTCTGCTTGAACAGCATTATGTAAAATGAACCACCACAACATACCATTGAGTTTCGCTTGGATGGAACAAAAACCTCTTCAAAAAAGCAGCTGTCCACACAACACAGAAATTGGACCCTCAAATGACATGGACCCAATCACCTAGACTACTGGCACAAAGAAATTCTGTACTGAATCAGAGCACCACTCCTAGCAGTAACCGCACAACCAGTCCACTGCGTGCCTAGAGGCCCTGCAAACAAGGGATGTGTTGGGCAGACTGTCTAATGAAGTAGTAGCTGGTAAAGTAAAAACACATGTCCTTTTTAGATAAGGTATTACGGATTTAAGTTTTCACCACATCCAGGAATGGAGATGCCAGCACCACTCCAGGTCCCTGTTTGAATGCCTGACCGCCCTCGCAGAGAATTAATTTTTCCCTTATATCCAGTTGGAATTTCCTGCGTTCCACCTCATCCCTCTTGCCTGTCACCCTCCACCTCCCAGGAGAGTCTGGCGCTGCCTTCTCTGCACTCTCCCGTTAGGCAGCTGTAGACAGCAGCACGACCTCCCCTACTCAACATCTCGATAAGGTCTTGGGTTACCTTAAGAGGTTCCCTTTTAAGACTCAACTATTTCAGTTGCGTCAGCCTCTCGTTCTACCCTACGCTTGGAAACGCTTGTGTAATATTGTATTAGTACAGCAAATAAAAGCTTCTGGCAGAGGAATGCAGCTGATTGCCTTTCTGCTCCAGTTGCCTAGGCTCGTAAAGATGACTTATAGAGCTAGCAGGAAGACTACCTGAAGAGCTTAGTCTTTTTGAAGTGCTGCTCACTACATGGATTTCTGCATAGTCCCAGGGTTTTGCCTTTTCTCTCCTTCCCCTCAGAAAATAAAGCCACAGAGAAAAGGCAAGGGGGGAGGGAGCAAAAAGCTGGCGTGTGGTGGTTTGAAATGAGCAAGATGTTAACTAATTTTACTTTTAATCTTCCCTTTTGCTGCAAAGTGAGCCATTCAGGCATCACATCTTCTGCATTTTCCTTGCCTCTTTCAGAGAAGCATATTGGGGCAGAACTTGCCAGCTGTCTGCCTCCTTCGCCTTCTGCTACCATTATCCTGAGGTACCACCCCACCTTCTGGCCCTCCAGCTTGTGGGGGGGTGGGGAAGGGAAAAGGAGGGAGGGAGCGAGAGAGCATGGGGAACACATGCTTATTCTTACAACACATCACAGGGAGGGGGGGCAGGAACCAGAATGAACCTAGATAAAATATTCTGATAGGACACAGCATACCTGGAGAGCTGCAGTTTTTCCAAATAGACTTTACAGCTGCCTTCATCTACATGCACACAGCCACGCGTACATGCAAGAGCCCTGTACCGCAGCTTTTACTGCACCTTGCCTTGCAACTTCTTAAAATCTTCACCATTAAGCCCTCCATTCAGAAACAGAGAGCAGCCACCCCTTCCCCCCAGGCCTTGGTAGTATTTTGTAATGCTAAGGCTCAGCCAAATCCGTTGAGTCAGGTTTGGAATGACTGCAGTTTCACGGCTTGCGGGCTCCAAGTACATACAGCAGCCTGGAAATCAAAGCCCTAACGCCTCATACTGTCTGTGAGTAGGTGTAGCTGTTTGCAAAATACGCAGCATATAGAACCGATGTGTGGCAACAGCTCTACATTTACAGATGGATTCAAGTGATGTGGAGCATGAGCGCATCATATAAAAGTATAATTTTTCCTATACTTATCTACCATACACGAAAGTGTGAAAAAGAGCAAACAAAAGAGCATTTCTATTTATCCACTTGCTAAAATATTGCCCTCTGGTTTGTAACAGCAGTTTTAAATGGTGTGTTTGGTTTGGGGTTTTTTTTGGTTTTGTTTTTTGGTTTTTTTTTTTAAAATCAAATCACTGCAAACCTAGTGTTTCACCTCAAACTACTTTAACCCCTTAGGAGCTACAAAGAAACTGCATTTGTACCAACAGCACAACGTGCAGTGTCCCACTAGTACGAACAAACAGGCTTTTTTGTTCAGCAGCAGTAGACCACCACCAAATCAGGGTATATGAAAGATGAAGCTATTTACCAACACAGAAACCCAGGGTGCTTCACGACCAAGTCTGAAGTTCAGCCACACGATTTGTGTGTCTTCCCCTAAATTCATTTGCTTATCTGCTTCCTCTTGCCATATATTAGTACTCATTCGTAACTGACAAAATAAATGGAGGTTTCTTCATTAATTTCACTTACATAGTCAACAAAGATATGCACGCTTTTGTCTCTTGATGCTGCTAATCCTCATACAACCCTTTCTGCCTACATGCTCCCTGCCTAACACAAAATGCCTTATTCCACCCAACCCAGGTTCCTGACTGCACTAGGTTTTCCTCAGCTGGGCACATTTAAGGCCACCAACTGTCCCACCCAACTGAACTCCCACATTTAAGGACACCACATTACTCAAGTGCTCCACGCGTTCCAGAATTGAGCTGTAGTTAGATCTGCCATAACATATCTACTCTAAATCTACGCTAAAACTTACAGGAAAAAAAAAATCATTCTCAAGATGACACAGTTGATAAGAATATACAGTATGGTGTAAATAAATAATAATGTAAAATTCTCACCAAAATTATTAAGGTCCTCACAAACTGCTATGATTCTACTCCTTCTGGAAGAAATGGAAGTTTGGATTCAAGTCCTCAAGACTTCCTTGATAAACAAGCAACCTCTCCAATATACCACAAAGCACCTAGCGAACGCAAAGCCGTATTTCTGCTAACAAAAACAAGCTTTCCGGCCAAAATAAGCAGCAATCTCTGGTACTTCCTTCAGGACAAAGAATCCTCAAAATAGACTGATACGTTTCAGAAATTACAGCTGGAAGGAAGCTCAAGAGGCCTTTGAGCCCCCACTCCTCCTTCAAAGCAGAATGTTCTGCACTTCAACTCCTTCTGACATGAGATATTTCCACACATCTCAAAAGAGCTGCTCCATTTTCAATATTTTGCACTAGCTTCTACTGTTAATTTTAGAAAATCTGGGTAGGTGTCGACATGAGCAATGGAAGAGGTCTGGTTTTCCACCTGCCCTATCTATGGGAAGAACTCTGTATGACAAGAAACTGAGAATCAAACCAACTCACCAGGATCCGAACTTTCCGAGTCCCAGACTGCAGCTACTAGGCAAGCTGGTGCCGTAATACTGAATACATCACAGCAGCCATGCAAAAGCCTCTCAAGGAGTCCACTACACTTTCTGAAACCAAACTAAACACCCTCACTTTCCTAAAAAGGCATTTCCTAGTTACAGGTAGCGATAGCTGTCAAAAGGCATCAGCTATGCTCAGCTGTTACCAGTGGAGTCGTGATAGTGCTGAACACCAGAAATCTTGCCAAATATTCACTACCTGGAAAGGAAAGTACCAGAACAGGACATCGTTACCAAAAAAACAAAGTAGTCAAAGAAGCTGACAGTTAAGAAGGACAAATCAATAAGTGAGTGAGAAGTGAGGAATACACGTGTTACACTTCCTGCGTTACACAAAATATGAAAAAAATGGCACCACTATTTTGTCAAGACTGCAAAGCCCATCATACAAAAAGACACAGACATATAAAAATAGCACAATGGCAACTGTTTAGCTCAGCAGTAACATCTCTGCACTACACTGAAAACCAGGCAAGAGACAAACAGTACACAGGTGGTTCAGAGCCAATGCCATACCGAAAGCATTACCTACAGGTAAAGCCGCTATCTTACACAGGTAGCGAATACATACAGAGCTAAGTTGTTTCCAAAGCCAACATGTTTCCTACATGGTCTCCTAGGATGAGCGAGAAGGGGTAAACAACAAAATGCTGAAATCCTCAGGATTAATCCTAATTCAAGTCAGTGCTGGAAAACAGTCCAAGTATTCTTTTAGGGGTTTTTGTTTGGTTGGTTTTGGTTTTTTTACTGTGTGAGCCACTGTTCTGCAGGCAAATGAAAATCGAGGTTCTCAAACAAATAAGGACTACTGCTATTGCTTCCATTTACCCATAGCATCACAACACAGTGAGAAGTGTTCTGAAGCTCAATGAGAACCTCACAACATGATTTTTTTTCCCTGCATTTTCAGTTACATTTTTAAGTAGCTCTCTTGCAAACTCTAAGGAGGACAATCCTACTTTTGCACGTTTTAAACTAAAATCCTCTGGATGCTCCACAGCCTACCAAGTGAAAAGACTAAAGCAGTGTGCTTCTCCATTCCACTTATTTTCAGCTCGTCAGCACCTCCTACTAAACCAATTTAAGACCTCTGGTACCCAACAGTAGCCTGTGTGATCTGCCAACAACTTTCATGTTGAGTAAACAACTCTGGTTTGCAGGTCCTGTGCACTCTCTGTACAGCAGCAGGAATTGTAAAAACTTAATTTCATAACTCAGCCTTCAAAACTATTACATATATACACTGCCTGCCAACTTAAACCTGTTTCAAATGTAAGGACGATGTCTAACTGGTGCCTACATGATAACTGGGAAAAATAACATTCTAGTGATAAACCTTACATAGTATATCAAAAAAGTAACAGGGCACTGAAATCCTTCTCGTCATGTTGACAGTAAAGATATTTTCCAACAAAATATTTTCCAGAAGTCAGGCATCTCCATCAGGTAACACAGCCAAGTTCTCCTGCACAAGCAACTGCAGTGCCATTGCACCCTTGAAGACAGGCCTCAAAAAGAACCATCATTTAGCGGCCAGCACTAAACCACATCAACATACAACACACCCAGACAGATTCTTCCCAACATTTCTCAAAAGTGGCACCTGCTACAGCCAAAACTGCAAATCCTGAGTTTTGTGGGTAAAATATAATCTGATTTTCTCTGCGTAATTACCAATCTGCTCCCAAAATAATCACCAGTGGGGCTTGCTATCTCATACAGGGTACACTTCCCCACCTTTGATGATATACAGCAAGCTATACACATTCCTACAGCAATGAACCCAAGTAACTGCAGTGTAATGGCACGGCTGCTTGGAACAGCCCAAGGTAGGAAGGCTGACACAGCACTTGCCCCTGTGACCCACACACATCGTGAGAAGGAAGGTGCAATCATTGGATCCTAGAGAAGGAGAAACGTATAATAATGAAACTAGACACGACCCACATTAGCTTTTGTTTTCTTTCAGTTGGCAATTGCAATTAGCTTTTTCCCCGGCTTTTGTATGTAAAAGAACGAAGATGCCAGCTACACGTGGCCCGGTGCTCACAGCACCGGTGTGACAACACAGTTCTCAGAGATGGGGCATACGGGAAAATACCTCCACTCAGATGATACAAATACAGCACAAAAATCTTAACATCCGAGACCTAAACGTGCAGCGTCAGGTAAAGCCACTTGAGTCAGATGTGCAGATGTGAGGAAGCCAGACTTCACTGCCTGCGAAGGCCACAGCTGGTCAGTTTGCAGTAAAAGCATCTATAACCCACATAAAAGCTGAAGCACCAGGACGAAGTGCTGCAGGAAAAGCAGCCCCTTGCAGATCCGCATTTGAAACAGGATTAGAAAAATGCCTCTAGATTCATTTACAGCAATGAGCAGAATACTTAAACCCCGCGACAACAAGCTGACAATAAAGACTGCAGGACAAAGGTTTAAATGATTCCACTGAAAGAACGCACAGGGATACCAATTGCCCTTCCACCTAAGTGGCAAAACCTTTACCTTCTGCACTGCTCCGATTTAGAAACAGACTCTTGAAAAACCTCTGTAATTGCAAACAAGTTGTGCAGGATAAATAAGCCACTACTCTCACAAGCAGAGCTCAGTTTTTACTTTGCTTTGTTTTAAGCTAAATTACAGACTTGTTTCTTGCCAATTGAGTATCTTTAACTTTCTTGTGGTTTTAGGTATTTTTTGAGCCATTTAGCCATCTGGCCAAACTCACATCAGCCTCAACCCAAAGCAGTAACACAGCACTACACACAACTGAATATGAACATTTCATTTTTGTTACATACCTTCCAAAACACCTTCTCTGCTTGTTTTAATGGATGATATGCCACTGAAATCCATGAGGTGGCATCCATTTATACCAAGAGATAGTTTGAATAATTATTCAGTATTGTTTTCAGAAGCTGCAGAACACGCTCTTGTTATTCTCTAAGTATTTCAGGTATAAATATGGCACAAGTGGCCAACCCTCCTTGCAAATTTTTCTTCTCTTCAGCATTTCTAAGCAGTCTAAGCATTTGACCACAGACCCCCAGGTTACTGTGGTTCAGCCGATACATAAATCTTCTCAGTAAGACGCCAACTCCTGGCAAACACAACATAACCCAGCTCAGGCGTCTGACACATGCAGAGACACACCATCTCTCCCCACACCTGGCTAAGCAGCTCGCCCTTCTCTCACACATCTCTGCTCCACCTGCAGATACAGCTCCACTCTTCACAAAACAGCTGCTCAACTACCCAGCTTTCTAGCCAAGACTAAGACACTTGCTTATCTACCGAGCCTGCAACTAAGCTGCCCTTCTGGCAAGGAACTAGTAACCACTGCAGCCATCCTGCACTCGCAGCAGCAGTAATAGTAGAAACACCACCAGCAACCTCTATTTTCTGTGTTACGTCAGTGAAAATTAACACATCAACATAGTTACCCCTCTTTCTTGAGCCTTTTTTTACTCTTCTGTGCAGCTTCTGCCCTTCGTATTTTTCTGTTTTTCGAATATCTTTCTACAGGCCTTTGAGAATTCTTTGAACGCTTCACTTACAAGGCCCTTTTATTCTTAACTGCTATTAAGCAAAGCAACCCAAGAGACATTTCACACACAGAGCTGAGTTCTGCAAATAAGAACTGAAGGTTTAGAACTGGCCTAGCTGTGAGGAGAGCACTCTGAAAGCTTTAGCACTGCTGATGCTAAGGGGGACTGACAACTGTTTGTGTTCCTTTCCAGTTAGTCTGATGACTTACTCTTACAGCAGACAAGAAGAAATCTTCTCTATGCTGTTAAAATTAGGGTGCACCAATGAGAAAAATTAAGAATCCTTTATTCCCATTTCAGTGAAAAACTTCTATTTTAAGTGCCTGCAAAGGACTTGGGAGTTTCACATCTGGACTATTACTTAAAAACCTGCCTTACATTTTCCAGAGCAAAAAACTCTGTTTGTGCCTCAACAGAACTTCCACTGTTCCCTTTTCTCAGCATGTCATACTGTCCCCACGTAAATTCAGTCCTAGTCTTCTTATAAGTCCAATTTTGTCTTTGAAGTAACAGAGCTGTCCATTCGCAACTGCACTAGCACTCACGAGAGCTGTCTGTGGAAGTCAGCAAGTCTCGTTGACCTTAGACACCCAATTTGAATGTGAAAACACATGGATTGAAGGCAGTACCTCAAAATACGTCTAAAGCGACAGCAGCTTTCTCTTTCGGGCTTACGAACAGATTTTCAGAAGTGACTACCTATTTCAGGTGCTTCCGTTTCTCCATTTTTCCCCTCTCTAGATAAATACTTAAGCAGCTTGATTTCAAGGCACTGCACTTGATTAAAATCAGTTATTCTCATGATGGAATTGCAGCTCTTGGCATTTCTGGAAAAATCTTCACTATCAAATACAAAGAGACCCAACACTTTGTGAATTAACAACGCTCTGGAGAAAAACAAGTACTCGTCAATATTGTAAGCAGGTTTAACCTACCTGGTTCACATGCCAGGAAACCTCTAGTGCAAGTTGCATTACTAACTTCAGTGCTTCATATTGCATGGGAATAAGCTAGTTTGTTTTTTTTTTTTTAAAGGCCACCTTCCTATTCAGGACAAAAGAAAACAACACAGGGAAGCAGCCACAATCCACGCCTTGTTGATAAAACTCTATCCATTTCACACCTGAAGCTTTGCCTGGCTGAACATTAAAAAGTTACGGTGATGGAAGAGTACAAAACAAACTTCTCTAAATGCTGCCGTCTCTTAATTCCTTATTTGTCTTGAACAAAATGATGTGTTGCATGGCTCCCCTTCAATGTCTGTGCACTGAGTTATTAAATAAATGACTGTGTGCAATGGCAGTGGCCCATGACACGCAGCTATTTCATACTCACAATGCAAATTCAGCTGGATGGATGAAGCTGTCATACTGCATCCTCGGTAGGATATTTGTTAGCCTCATTTTGCTGCTGTCACGGGCTATATATGTTACCCTGGCCTACCCTCATGCCAAGCAAGAGTTTGGAAGTCACTGCTGGAAAAACTAAGTGTGGAAAGCAGCACAGAAAATTCTCCGTTTCTCAACATGGCTTTCAGAAGAAAACAGAAAGAAGTTTTATTACAGCACAGAACAGACGCAGGTTTAGAAACACACAAACACGTGCAAGAAGCACAAGTGTCTCACGCTAGATTTTGAGGCTGAACTTCAAAATGCTTTTGCGATTCCACACTGGAATTCTAAACATCATCTGCTCTGCTGCATCTCCTATATATACAGATAGTAGATATAATTAGCATTTGAAGGATACAGGGAAAGAATAATTACCCTCTAACTGACATCAAGAGTGGAAGTGAAGCCAAAGAGAGGCTAATGTGACTGACCACCTCCTATATACCACCCCCAACTGGGCCCCCGCTGCAGCACCAAGAAGCGCAGAGAACCATCTGCTCTTCATGTTCAGTCAGAAGCTGGGCTCTCCATCAGTACTATTAATCACAGCAGTGGTTTTTGAGGCAGGTACCTGCACGCTCAGAACAGTTGCGACACAACCAAAGCCGCGTAAGGGATGCTACTCAAAGTTGGCAGCTTTTCAACAGGATAACAACGTGGATACAACTTGAATGTCTCTTAGAGAAGCCAGGATTAGTCATTGTATTTCTCCTCGTAATTCAGTCCTCAGAACACAACTGCTTTTCCGCATCCAACTTCCCGCAATCTTACCCAGTAAGTAGCGCCCTAATGATCTACATGCAGACACACACAACCACACCACCTCGTACACACATACACGCACGCATATACAGATTATAAAAGCCAAAATAACTTTGGCACAACACAAAGAGGTGGTTGTCAACAAAAACAGATGGTCAAAGAATTGGGCAAACACTCAGAGTTCCAGAAATGAAGCTTTTGCTTTCATTCTAAATGCCACACTTTCTTAACCAGCTCCAGACAAGAGGATACATGAAGCCAGTCAAAAGCTAGCTTCCTGCCAGGCTTCTCTGTTTTCATGACAAAATTAAGAGTCCACAGATGGAATAACTCAAAGCTAATTTTTACACAGGTTGGTTTCCCCTCTCTCCCTCCTCCCCATGATTCCAAACAAGAAGAATAACATATTGTAGGAAATTAAAGCAACAACTACAAGGGATGGGGGGAGGAGTAAAGTTGCAGTATGAGGTCATTTTGTAGCTCCGACTTCAATATGAAGGAGAGCTCTACTTAATTCAAGAAATTCTTTCTTTCTCACTGTGACCCAGGAAGCCTGTCTTAGCCAAAAGTCTGACAATATTAGGCTCCACCATTCCAAGTTCTTGTCCTTATTTCCTCCCATAGACTGAAGGCAACTATCTTATTCTTGCGCTGGGCTGTGATCCAACTCCCACCAACTTCAAACAGCCCAAGCTTTCTCCCACTTATCTTCATGTCCCTGTCCCCGTTCCTTCCCCCCTCCCACACTCCCACCCTTCCGTTGAATCAAACGGACCCCAGTGGCAAGCAGACAAGGTAAAATCCTGTTGACCAGAATACATCTAGCTTGCAGCACAGTAAGTCACAAGTACTTGACTTACAAGTGCTGGACACCTCTCTGAAACTATGGATACACGGAGCTTAGTTCAAAGAAGGAAAACAAATACAGTATTAAGAAGGAACAATAGTTAGCAAAGAAGGTAGTTCATCTTTACATCTTAAAAAATAAAGTTTAGAAAGATCCAAGCAGTATATTGTATTCTTTTGCATGTGCCTTCAAAAGAGCACTCCCAAGTACTCATCAAAGAACAGAAGTGTTCCAATATGCGAACCAGATTAAGAGCTAATATCGCAAAAAGCTGTCGCTTGCCAACCATCGCTGCCCTGTAATCTGTTAGTTAAAATTTAAGAAAAGAACTGGGTTAGAATGGACTTAAACTTTTGTAGAACAAGGTAAACTTATGGTTTTGTTGGGATGTAGGAAAAAAAAAATATTTTTAAAGGATGCTTAAACACACCTAAAGCTTTGAGCAGAAACAGAATGTCATTGGCCAGTTTAATATTTTAAGTTTCCCTGAGGGTGAATTTGGTTTATGGAAGGTCTGCCCAAATATCTATTTTCAGATAGTACAGTAATAGTATAGTCCAGTACAAACGCTGAAATAAACCTACTGAAAGGACTGGCAGCTGCCACTAATTTTGGCAGAAGTAATAAGTTACTCGGAACAGATTAATACCAACATTTAAGGCAACTGAAGATTATCACACCATCAGGAGACTTCGCCACTTTCCCTCCAGCCTTTTGTCAGTATCGAGTATATGGAGTATATAGTGTGGGATACAGCAGTAGATATCCACTTGCCTTTTATAAGGACCTACTGCCACATTACAGTTTAAAACCACCACCCTGTTACGGAAGGCTCTGTGTGCTTAAAGCCTAAGCAGATGCACTAGGACAGCAAGATTTTTGCCTGAGGCAGGGTGGGGAAGAACTTCATGAAGATCCTGATGACTCTTAACATTGGATTGATCACCTTTTTTGTTAATCTTATTTTCAGAAGTAAAACTCCAACCCACATAGCCAAACCTCAATGAAATATTTATTTTGTTTTTTAAAATCACACATCTTTGCTGTGTATAGCTGCTAATGGAGCCTTACACAATATTACACTATGGCAATAAAAACTTTTACTTTTTTAAACCTATATGAAAAGTAGAAAACTATTTTGAGCGTCACACACTGGCTAGATATTCCTAACATGATGAAGTTAACCGCATTTTACATTGCTACACTGGGAGGACAAGCACTGATGTTCCAATGAGTATTAGGACCTACGTAACTCCGTGAACCTCCCATTTAAAAAGCACTATTCCCAGTGTAACTTACACAGGCCTTTACACTGGCAAACTCCGACCCCTCTGTTCTGTAGTGCCTATAAAAGCCACCACATGGAAGAATGAAATAAGCATGAGTAAATACTTGCAAAGTTACAGCTTAAGCACACAAATTGCAGACTAAGTCCCGATACACTGATTTTACCTGCCATGAAATCTAACTGTCAAGCAATACAACTACTACTCTGTGAGACCCAAAAAAACTCAACTCAGATGCCTGTATTTCCCCAACCTCAGGTCACTACTTCAAAAAGTCAAGATCACCCTTCCTCCCAAAGGACTCAAGTGATCTAGTCTCCTCTCCAGGTTTTTTTTTCCGCCACTAGAATATGCAAACCTTCTGAATGTGCAGTTCCTAGGGCAGAACAGTTCTGGTTTTCTAGTACGTTACAGAAAGTCTTCATACACCACTTCCCCAGTGCACATCTATAGGGCAAAGGTAGTTTCACCACATACGTACATGAACTACACAACCGCATCTGGGTTTTCTCTGCATAAAGCGCCCATTATCTAAGCGAGCTAAGTGCTCATTAGCCACACCGAACACTGCAAATGGCCGAGGTTAGCTGACTGAGAGACTGACCTTTCTGAATATCATGCCTCCAAAATAAACTGCACTATCTACAGCGTTTGATGTTCTGGTTAATTGGAAACTCTTTTTCCTACATTTTGTCAAATGCAGTAAATGTCACCGCAAATTTTAAGTGACAAGAACTTGGAAGACATTTCATTTCCCAGTGGCATGTCAACTAAACCACTGTTTGCACTATGCTTGTTAGAGCTGATCTCAAAGGTCCAATACGTAACAAGAATTCGAGGAATGTTCATTTACACATGAGCTCCTGCCCTTTGACCTCAGCAGTACTTTAATTTACAATGATGCATAATAGGGCGATTGCAAAATTAGCTGCGTAGAGCTATGACAAATGCAGTGAGCTGCAAACTCATGACCCACAGCAGAGTCTGCTCCAGCGTGGTTGCTTTACCTCACCAAAGAGCCCACGTGAAATCCAGGGACGGGCCAGGTCAAAACCTTCAGGCCGATGCAAAGTCGCATCTCCCTGTAATATGTACGAAAACAGACGTGCACTCAGCTTGGGCATATTCAGATACAGCTCATAGTTTTGACCCTCATCCTTTCTTCCCTAAGTAACTTTCAGGGCTGAATGCTCTCCTACAGAAAAATAACTTGAGATCTTGACATGGATCAGGATCTCAATTCCTACCCCGAATCTCACATTTGGGGCCTCTAGGAAATACTAGAGCTTCTGAAGTATTCTTCCATATTAAAAGTATCTTGTACTAAAAATTCACTTTTCTATTTTGGACTAAGAGTTTACCTCCTTCCATACACACTATACTTACCACAGTCCAGTAAACTGAAACAGAAATTAAAACATACCCAAGAAAAACGCATCTCAGCACAGATGATAATATTTAGGCAAGCAATTTTTTACTACTTCATTAGTTATTTTCCACACTTTATTACTTCTATACAACTTCAGTCAGTCTCCTCTTTAAGCTTTCCATAATTTAATACACTATCCTCACTTTCAGCATATATAGTTATTTATGTAAGCATACACACTCGAATGCCAAAAAGTTTCAGCATTAGCTGATGGCTCTTAACGGTGTCTTAAACCCTAATATACCTTTCTAAAACAGAGCTCTTCAGCTGAAAAAAATCCCAGATGTCCTCAGAAAGACTAAACGTATTTTAAGTAAGCTTTGCCATTAGCACCTTTTCACCGTCTCACATGACAGAAAATATGACTCCACATCCATGATGAATGCCTCCTTCTTACTGGATTTAATGCCTGTCATTTAAGATACTATTTTCCTTTCTGTTGGCTGCACGATACAAAATCATCACATACTGTTTTGCTGTTTTGACAGCACCACGGGGGTGGGGCGCGCACAAGGTTTCACAGACAAAAGACAGATCAAGTCCCAGCCCAGGTATAAAACAGTCTCGCACAGACATTAGAAAAAGGATGAAAACTAACTATGGCAGCTGTATCTAGATCAAGCCAGGACTACCCCTTGCTTTTTCATCTTCCCCCACAGCCGGTGATTAATGCAGCTTTCTCCTCAGAGATTTCAAAGGTCCACTATGCGGACAAAGAAGCATTCAGGCAAAAAGCAGAATGCAAAGCCATATCCATGATAGCAATATAATCCATCAAGAATTGCATTAGGTATATGACAGAGTAGGATTTTGTGGACATACCTGTCCACACCTACTCCTTAGTGGGGCTACATATAGGCTATTCTGGGAAAAAGAAAAAGGCAGTTCATACAAGAGTAAATATGGGTTTCTAGTTCTGTTTTGCGCTTTCCACAGTAAGGAAAAAATAAAAATAGCTGTTGACAGTAAAACAGCAACATTCTTGTCTTACACCTGAGTCAACTCTTCTTTCTCTACTGATCACAGAGGTCACTTTGCCACCTATATTCCTCATCTCCCAACTTTGCATCCAGTGCCATGAAGCCACAGGATGTCATTAACAATGCATAAGAAGTTCACCACTTCAGAAGCGGCCTTACAATAGGTGGATTATGTGATGAAAAGCCCCCTTCCATCTTTCCTCCCCCATATGAGCACCACATCCTCTGCTGCCTTTTTTCCTGCCACAAAAGACCTCAACAGCAGCTCATACCGTACATTGCTTTTGAGGTATATCCCTTGCTGTATATTCACGCTTATTTCGATTCAAGATTGTGTATAATTTGCATGATAGTTTACATACAAACACCGTAACTGTTGCTTCAGCAAGTCTTAGATCCTGAGTAACATCAGTGTTCTACTGACTCGAACATCACCCACACCTTCGCCTCTTTTGTAAAAATACACGTCTGTCAAGCAAAGTACAGCAGGACTCCATCTTCAGTAAGGGTAGAAGCAGTGTAATAAAGACTTTGCAGACTAGCCCGACAGTCACAAAACAGCCGTTAAGAAGCAAGAGTTAACTATCTGGGGGAACAAGGCACGGTACCATTTATATAACTCTTCCAGCAGAAAGGTGAGCAATGTCAGATCACTGCAAAGCTGGGGACAAAGCCATAACCAGAATACAAGAACAAAGTCTTGAATCAAGCCTGTCAGAGTCATTTAGGTAATTGGAACATGACACATTTCATTCTTCATTAGCTCTGATATCTTTATGAACTTCCGCATACTCAAGGAGTCATACACTAACTCAAATTCCCATTCTGCCTTGCAGAAGCTACTCCAATTTACCACTGCACCCGGCCCAGGATCCCTTAAGGGTCACGGAAATTAAACCCCTTCTCCACAACCCCCACAGGCCATCGCTTTCTCTGCTTTCTTTCAACAACTAGGAAGACAGGAAAATTTTGCTAAGTCAGTACAAAGCCATGGATGTATTTCGTAAGCTTTCAGAGCTCTCTGCCTCGCATCATTTCTGTAATAGTTTTTTTCCAAAGAACACCTGCTGTGGCTCACACCAAAGAACCATCTAGCCCAGCATGCTGTGACAGAGGCCAGAAGCGGACACCTTGCAAAGGGTACAGGAATAAAGCAGGCATATGGGGACACTCATTCACAACACGCTCCCAGTCCCTAACAACTTGCAGCTCTGGGATTTCTCGAGTTCACGACGGCTTTTCTGTGTTTAACAACTCCCAATGGGTTTCCATTCCAGGCACTTGTCCAGACTCCCCTCGTGTCTGACAAGCCATCACTCACTCAGCCAAACCTATATGCGAACCTGCGCTTTGCTCTCCAGAGACCTCAACGGCTGCCTCTCGCTGCTCAGCCACACCTTCCGTCTCTAGCACATCAAGTCATCTGTATGTATTAACTCAGACAGCTTGTCTAAGGATCCTCTGCCATCAAAACAAAGGTCCCTGTCCCCTCAATACATAAAAGGCAGACAGCAGACATATGATGGAGAAGCCCTCATTCTTAGGCACAGTTGTGTCACACATTTGGAACCCACCGTGGCGTGGGAAGATTCTCACAAAACATTAGTAAGGCAACTACCCTGCACTGTTCCCAACTGCTCCTTCTCCCAGCAATCATGACCTCCTCGCCTCGTCCTCTGCCATCCTCACAGCGTTCAAGTTACATGGTGTGATTAAAGGCAACGCTGGGATTCTTTCTGACCACACCTCCACTCCTGTGCTCACAAAGGACATCAAACCACAGTCTGGTAAGGATTCCACTTGTGCCTTAGATGAGCTGGAATTAAGTTTCCCCCTTTGCTGGTGGCTTACAGGTCACAAATTCTTTAATTCATTTTCTGAATTAATTTCTGTTAACCTCTTCTGCAGGGACTTAGGTCCCTCAATTGAGAGCATCCCCCATGGAACCACTGGTAGCAGACAAGAGTCTAAGCCAAAGTAGCCACAACCATCATCAAGAGAAACACAAGAGAGCTATTCCTTTCATTGCTGCATTTATGGCTCCATACAGAGTACAGAAAAAGCCTAGTTCCAGCCCCATTCCTGCTGCCTGCTGTCAAGTGGGGAAAGCCCCTGCCCTAATCAGAGGGACCTGCAGCCCTCTTTGACTGTGTAACAGGAATACCGATTAATTCTTCGTGTCTTTCTGTGCAACACTAGCAAATCTGAGCAGAGGCCAATTCTTAATGCCCACAGGTCCCAGCACTATGGGTTCCAAGCTCTCTGGCACATTGCTCTAATGCTGTACGTCGTCTACCAAAATGACAAGCTTATCCTATTCAGGAGATGACTAACCCTTCCTCCCATGCTGCTCTGATCAGTCCTAAAATTCTTCCTGACAAGCCTCCTTCCGATGGCCCCTGACAAACCCTCCCTCCTCATAACTTTCTGCAGCACTCCTCATAGAGCAATGCTGTGTCTTAAGAATTGAATTCCTATAGGAGCTCTCTGGAGTCAACCATCTTTATTGCTCTGCAAGAAGATAAAAAGCAAAAAGCAAAGAAAAAGGAGAGGGGGAAGGTACTTGCAAATCCTCGCTGCAAGGTCAGCCACTAATACACTATGAAACTGTTAACAAAGAAACTTAAATTTAACACGTCCCCTGGGTGAGATCATATACATTCCCTTATATTCTGTCTCCTTTCCCCATCTGTCCCTTCATCTCCTCACTGACTCCTGACAGGACAGGCCTACTGAGACGTGTCTGACAAAGCCTGACCAACTAGGAATGCTATACAGGAATTTGGCAAACATCTGAAAAACACCCCATTGACCCTCCCCCTTTCTCCTTCACTCCATCTCCATTTGGATTTCATCTTCACCCTACTCAGTAAGTGACCTGCATTCATTGCATCCCTTCTCTAGGTAGCTTCTTAAATAATCCTAGGCATTTTGTAGCTGTTACCTTTCCTTCTCCAGAGAAAATGAGAACTCTGCCACATGACCACAAAGACTCTGCTTCCAGTTCTGGAGACTGCTCAGCTAGCAGCAAGCTTCCGCACCAGGGCAGCGGGAGCAATGTCAACTACCAGCAGCTGTTAACTCCAATTGTCTTTCAGCACAGCTTAACCCTTTGCAACAGAATTACTTGAAAGCCACAGGAGTCAACTACACAGCTTGAAACCTCCCCTCTTACACTTCACTTGGGATGGAGATTGTCTTTCAGAAGCATCAGGTGAACACATTACATGGAGGTTGCTGTCCTTCACCACCTAGCACACACAATTCACATCCACCTACAAGCCATCATCCCCCAAAGCAGGCTGGTCAGCTCTGCCTTTTGCACTGCTGCTTTTCCTAGCACAGGTAATACAACATTACACCACCTGTATCCTTAACACCCCTGTTTTCACCAAGCAGTAGCTTTCCAGGAGGCAATTACGAACTACTTAACACCACCAAACATACGTTGGAAAGGGTTCCATGAGAACCTTACACATTGCAAACCCAAATTCTGTGGGCAAGAGCCTGAGAAGAAGTTATAAAGGTAACTCTTGAAGTTTTCCACCTTTGACTTGTCATTGAGACTACGGCCTCTCACCCAAAACAGAAGTAACCTTGTTCAGATGTGATTTACTCAAGTAATTGACTGATCACAAGAGGAAGAAACAGTTCCTGTATCTTGGGAGAACAAGTGCTCTACTTCATCTCCTCCATCACTCAACTTCTTCCCCAGAACAGCGAACAATTAATACTATCAGCTGTAGCGATGCTTTTCACAACTAATCACTTGGAAGAGTTTCACTTGCTTCCACATTCCCAGGTGGCAATTTCTAGGCCCACAGACCACATACTACACAAAAAAATAATATCAAAATACAGAGTCTATAAAACATACAAAATAGACGAGGTTACATTGCTCCAGAGCTTAAAGAGCCTCAAACACTACAAATCAATTAGCTATCTCCAAGACAAAAAACTTTTTCCACGCTCCCTTTTCAGGGGGCTTTTCCACACCAGTCTTCAGCTGAGGCCTATATAACAGCTGAAGAGCATAGCTGTTCCTAGCTCTGCCAGCCATGCCCTTTTGCCTCCCCTTACATCCTTCTCCCCAGCATTTACCTGATTCCTCCATTCAGACTGCAGGCTCTGCAACACAGCTTGCCTTGCCCTCTCTTTTCTTCCAACACCCAATACCACGGGGCCTGGACTCTGCTATACATGCAAGCAACAACGCTCAGAAAAATATCAGTTCATTCCATACAGACTCCCACTTTCACCTAGAAGTTTGCAACAAAGTCTTCAGTCACAGTATATACCAGCAGTTTGCTGCTGTAGCAGGGAAGGTCTTTAGTCTCAGAGCAGCAGCCTTACAGAACAAAGTCCTCTAGCCATCACGTTTACTCAGACATCATTTACTGCAAGTCTGCTCTTTCTTCATTCTGCCTCAGGCCTAGATCAGGTCAAGCAGACCAACCCTAACCAGAAGCAAGAGCTCTCTAAAGCCTCTATTAGCCAAGTGCAGGCTTTTGTACGACTGAAAAAAAGCCTCTCTAATGAGATCTCTCCTTCCAGCTCTTTGATTAAGCATAGCAGCCAGAACAGCGTAAGTGACAGAAATGTTCACCGTGGTCTTAAATTTAGCCTGTGTAGCCAGCCAAAAACAACTGCAGCTGATCGAATATGTGAATATACACTACCTGATATGAATAAGAGACAGAACTTGGAATAGGCAGGCATAACTCCGCACCATGGCACTGCCGATTTATTTACAGCAGTTACCCCCGAAAAAGCTGTATATACAGTCCAGTGAGCACTGTGGCCAGAGCTTCTGGCTTTGAGGTCTCTATGTCACAGATGGTTTATCTGAGCAAAAACAGTAGCAGGATAAAACTGCATAGGTTGCCTTTGTTAACAGGAGCAAAGAAAGGAAGGGAATGTTCATTATGCAGAGTAATGAAAGTATCACAGCAATGGTAAAAACTCCACATAAAATACCACACTCAGTGAAAGCTGAGGTCATTACCATATAATTAATTTTAAGGATTTTTAGGAGTCAACAGAAAGGGCAGCAGGGGAAGGGCTCATACTGTGCAGTTTCTGAGATCACCAAGGGGGAGGTCCTTTTATAGGAGGACAAATCACAACAGTACTCTCCGGAAGAGAAAAGTAGTAGATACCTGGGATTCTCGCTAGCTCTTGGAATTCCTTTTATGCATCCTAGTGCTGTGGCAAATGCAGCACTTCACATTCCTTTTGAGCTAAGACAGTCAGTAGTATATACTGAGTAGCTCACTGCTGCTTGTTACAACAGCCATGATCTTATATTCACAGCGGTAATATTTTGTACATGCCAAGGGAATATTCCCTCCAACTAGCATACCTGGAAACGAATACACTATCAACAGCCGTCTTCTTCCTCCCCACCCCAGTACACGCGGAACAAAGTCACTTAGAAGCAAGCTCTCAGTCTCCTCTATTTGACTTCAAACCTAAAAGGCAGTACTTGTCACTAGCATTAGCTTTCCCTAAAGCAGCTGAATCCTTTGTCGCAGTCTATGGGTTCAAATCCTCTACAGAATTTGGACCGATTCTATAATTCTTTAAGAACTTTACCACTTAACAGGCATGTTTTTCAAGCAAAATACTATCTCAGGAGATGGGAAGGCTCCGCTCTCAAGCCTGTCACCGACTCGTGTGTACCTGCTAAAACGCAGCCCAGTCACATTCAGTTACTCACATTTAGCGCAACACAGAGCTCTGCCTGTGTCCATGCACCAGTGGAAACAGTTCTTCCTCTGGACTGCACTGGGGAACTATGCTCACTACTGCGTGCCAACCGCCAAGCTGAAAGATACAGTTTCAGGTGCTCTCCATGTTGGCCTGTGTCCTCACCACAGTATTTTAGGGTCTGGTGGTTGTGTTTTGTGGTGGCTTCCTTGTGGTTTGGGGGGGGAATTTGAGGGCGGGAAGGTGTGCATTTATCCACATAAACCACACAAAGCATTACCACAATTCAGCGCTGTCCACAAGATAACACAATCAAGGAAGCAAGCAAGCAAGGAGCGTGCTTTCTGCCACACAGTTCCTTCCACTATTCACTGCTACAGACAGAGCTTCTTGCTCCAGTTAGATCCACTATCTGTCTGCAGTACTGATTTCCCTCTCCACAAAGAAATAACTGTTACAAGCTCCCTGTAGTTACAAGCTTCTAGGATTTGGAGTATTTATCTGTGTACAAACTTGGTCCACACCTTCATTAACCAAGGGAATTGTAAAAAAGGATCAGCTGAGACTGTTGTGGAAGGAGCAAAATACGGTTACAAAACCCTAAGCCTGAACACACTTCTTGGACTTAGAGTATTTATCTCTCTGTACAAACTTGGTCCACACCTTCACTTTTCCCATGCTGACATTATATACTGCTTTATTTCTACACGTCAAGCACTTCTGCAACTGGAAGCACTGGGATCTCTAGAGGTGCAGCGCTCCTGCTTTTTGGAGCCAGAAGCATGGTAGAAAAAAGCCCTCTAGATTTATTTCCCATTTCTTCACAGATATCAATGAATTCTCCCAGACCTGAATGGAGCAGATCCAGTAAGCATTACCACTTAGAGGATGTACATCCTACTGAACCCAAACTTGAATACCTCACCCAGCAGAGTCATTAAGAGCTTAGTTACTCAAGGAAAACACATTTAATAGCTTCATTTTTTTGACAAAGCTTCTGGAAGCCAGAGTCCACTGAAGTCAACGCAAAGCATTAGATTCATCAGTAATGTTCTGCAGATACGCACCGCTGCACTTCACTTTGGAAGCGGCGACTGTGTGTAATAGCCAGTTCTAGAATAGAAGTAGTTAGACCAGTTGAAGCAAGAGCCAAATGCTCACTGTGAACAGCCACTTCTGTTTTCTTTAAACCATCTATAGTCAGAGGGTTACTATGTACACTCCGCACCTTTAAAAATGGACTTGAACCTAAGATCTTGCTGCCTTTGTGCTGTCAGCTAGCATAATTTTTTAAGTCATCCACTGCTGTATGTTACAGATAATTGAAAAAATGATTTTGGATAGATATTACAATGCTCCAGTGACATTTCTTTCACTTGACCAGCATTATCTGTAACAGCATCCATCTTCCTCAAGATACGGTGCGGTAGACATTGTCCTACGCAAACAAATTTCCACAGCGGTGGACAATTTGTCTTGCCTTTATTTTCTCCATCAAACATACCTCAGGGAAGTAAAACTTCCCCCCATACTAGGCTCTTAAGTCTCTCCTACAGTTAAGTTCACAGAGGTAAAAGGACACATCAGCTGTTTCTTCCACTCAGAGAACAGCCACCTCACACTTTGCTGAAATTATCAGAGAGATGGCTTACAGAGTGACGAGTATGGTTTTCCTTATTTAGAGGTCAACAGATGTTTAATACTGCGTGTTCTGTTTAGCCTGATTTGTGTCATGCTTGAGGTGCCAATGCTGAGAGGTCAGCCACAGAAACAGCTGATGCTGTTGAGCCTGGCCCGGCACTGCTATATTTGTACCGCAGGACACTGAATAGCCAGATCAGAGGAAATTAAGACATTAACAACTAGGCATATTCTAGTTTTCAGCTACAAACTCTTGTGGGAACCAAAGCAAGATGGGAAGGCTGAAATCCAAAGCTTTGTTTCACTTGTAAGCGCTAGCTAGCATGGCTTGAGGAGAACCTAGGCAAGGCCAGCTAACTGAAAAGCAATCCCACACGAGGAACACCGTTGCAAAATCTCCAAGGAGCCCCCGCAGTTTGTTCCAGGGATGGCTGGAATCCCAGAGAACTGGCACCTCCTCACATGTCTAAACCAAGGCCGGAGAACAGACTTTGGTCAAATATCAATTCTTGAGCGCAGCGCAAGGCTAATGAGATAAGCTGAGTGACCTGCATTATTACACAGGAAATGAAACCCCACTTTCCACAGCCTAAACATTTATGACTGAAAATACAAAATAAAGTTTTGACCAAGAGATACCAGAGGTGACTCGCCCAAATCAAACCCCTTGGGAGAAGACTCCCTGACATGCAACTACCAGACCACTCTGCAGCAATACAAAAATCTTTGCAACCCCATATGGCCAACAGCAGCATCTAGGATTTGAAAAAAAAAAGGAGAAGGTAACATTTAAGGAACATTTACTCTCCACATAATCTAATGCGGTAACTGTCTACCACCACATCTCCCAAGCAAGAGAGCTGTTCCATTGGCCTTCAATTTTCATGCCTCTGCTCAGATAGTCCATTTAGAGAGACATCAGTCAGAAAAACACCCTTTTGTACTACCATGATCGACCCTGGCCTGAAGCGCTTAAGAACACAGTTAATCAGCTGCTCAGAATTAGGACAGTACCAGAGCCCCTTCTCTCACCGTGTTTTCCTTCCTCCTGTCACATTTTCCAGGACAGCTAAATGAACATGATGAGTCACAAAGACCGGACCCACATGCTCTACAACCTTGCAGACCGAATTCCTTGCACGCTTCAAGTTAAAGGCTCCTTTATCTTCCTAACTCTTAAAGCCTAATAAAAATTATTTACAGTCTCTCTGGGCTATCTGGTTTAAGCCTCTCCAGCTCAAGTATGACACTTTCTGGGACACTATTAGGTTTCTTACGGTGCTCTGACTAGCGATCACATCTGTACCTGACTGTCAGGGGACACTCTTGGCTGAGCTGCCCACCTTAGTCTATTGCTGAGAGCTCTGAAATTTCTCAATTGAAACATTTGAAAGTTAATGAACCCTTCTAATACAAAGCTCCCACAGCTCAAGAGTTCTTTTATGAGCCCGACACATGGTGGATGCATAGGAAAACCTCACTTCAGCCAGGCCTCTCTTTTCACAACATGCCAAGGCAGAAGGCCGGACTCTCAGACACCACAAATGGCGACAGTCAAGAGCAAAAAGCACGACCCGCAGAAGTGCTGGACAGCTCTGCCGTATTACGCTATACTCAAGGCCACAGAAGTGCCTGAAGCTTTGCTTCTGCTTTAGCTTATGAATTATAACAATCAAGAAAAACATCTCACTGAAGAACTATGACACTACCAGAAAACAGGTGAAGCTAAGCCGCTTTGAAGGCACTTCTACACAGGCTCAGACTTACCAGAAAAGTGTAAGCATATGACACACCACACACAACTCTTTTTCCCCGTTCATCATAGCAAAAAACAGCAGTTGCCCCTGTGGTGTGGTGTTTTTTTCCACCTCTCATGGAGAGAAAAAGCAGTATTTTGAATAGGGCTGGCAATAAATCACAGGAATTCAATGGATGAATGTACGGCCATTACAAATGGTAAACCACACTCACCTCTCTGGAAACAGCCATGAAGTCACAGCCGTTGTCTAAACGCAAAATAAATATAATGAAAAAACCCTGTAGAGTCAGCTACAAAGAAGTGTCATAGAAAAAAAACAAAAAAAAAACAAACAGAGAGAAGCTATTTACTTAGGTAAATTTTTATTTTAACTTCGATTCGCATTTCCGGCACACCTTTCTATCTTGCAGAACTTGCACCTTCACACAGTGGGATCCAGAAATAGAGCCTGGCTGCTGTACTCTCTCCGCAGTTCCACCCCAATATACCATGCAACTGAGAACTCTTTGCCCATCCATTTTTTAACCACCGAAACACATCAGTACTCCAGCACACAGTTTCAGATACAGAGAACTGCTAGATGTTTTTGCAGACGTTGAGCAAGTTCTTCAGCAGAAGGCAAAAGCGGAAGACAGCACAAAGGAAACCCAATGCTTCTGTCCCACAAGTGCAACCTTCTTCCATGTTCTACTCATTGCAGTTCACCGTTCCCCTCTCCGGTACTGCATGCATTGCCCGAGTGACACCACTAAGCCCAGGGATACCACTGCTCGTAACAGAGAGCACCGAAATGGGGTTGGATTGGTACATCCACATGCATGTAAACAAAGTGCAGGGCAGACTGGGCTATCATTGCAGCCGAAGAAGAAGGGACTGGCTTTTTTCTTTGGGGTTTTGGATTTTCTTTTTTCCCCTATTTTTAATTGCTATGCCTGCAATTGGGGTTGAGAATGGGGAGGGGGAAGGGAAGAGAATCTGGTGAACAGCTGGGGCCCATCACTTTTCATTGCAGGTCTTGGAGAGACGTGGTTGACAGAGTGATGCACAGAGGCTGTCCCAGTTAATGACTTCACCATTCTCCATCATTATCCCCATCATTAGGAAATTAGGAGGACAGAAGGTATTTACTGTAAACCTGCCACCTCCCAAGGAGAGATAAATAGAAACTGATAAATGGGATCTTCTGGTGCTGTTCGTCTATTAACCTTCTGCTTCCCAGTTTAGGCATATGCATGCTATCCTGCCATTAATATCCAGTAATTGGCATATCAGTGGGCAACACAATCCTACCTTTCGCGTATGAACGTCTCCTGTGCTGCATGCAAGTGCACAACTACGCTCACATCAAGGCTCTGCTAACCAGGCCAGTGAAGAGCTCCTGTTCCGTTGCTTAGCTTACGCTTTAGCTCTGAGGTCAGAATTACCAGTCAGACCTGAGGGGGGGGCCTTCAGATACGGCACCAATTTGGTCGCAGGAGGCTTAGTAGAAGAGATGGAGAGAGAGGACTGTGTGTGCATGACCTCCCCCCCACAGAAGCAACAAAACAGCGGGTAGATACATTTGCACCTCAAGTTGAGCTGCTATCTGTTCTGTCAGCCTACCTCTAAATACAGCTCAAACACGCCTCCAGGGAAGAGAGTCCCGCTTCACTGCTATCTCTGAACACCAAGGAAAGCATTTTCCTCAACAGCCTGAAGCAAACTGTTCTGCAAACTGTTAAAAAAAAAAAAAAAGCAAGCTTCAGAGGGCTCAGAAGTTATGAACTTACTTTTCTAGTCTAAACGTACCCAACATTTCAGCAACTTTTGACTAACACTTCTGCAGTGCTCCCTCACTGCAGTCGAGGAGCTCTTCTCATGCACTGACTCCCTTTACCCCCACAAGACTGAACCTCTCAGAAAGGACTACGTCCTCAGAAGGATAAACTGAGCCACCACCTACTTCCGCATCAACCCAGCCCTGTGAGGCTGAAACAAGTGCCTATTCAGAGAGACCAGCATTTTACCTGAACCAGCCCCCCCTGCCCCACAACCACACAGAGAAAGCAGGACCACTTCCAAGTCAGTCAAAGAACTCTCTTGACCCGTTTCTTCCACCTGTAACATTACCCGTCTCCTTCGGAAAACCTCACCCCATTGTTGCTTTCCTCCATGTATTACTTGACATTATTAATTGCTTTTACTTACCCTGCCTTTAGGCATTTTCCTTTCAACCAGCATTATAGGTTCCAATTTAGATGACGTGCAGGTAACTGCAACTCAGAGACACCAGCTAAGATCATAACTGCATTTCTCATGATGAACAAGATAAGCCACAAGTTTCCGTGAACTCTGACACAAGTCTTAAAAGACTCCCACATTATTACAGGAATTTTTAACAACTAACCTCTTCCAGAAGCTCAGAAAAAACTGAGTGCCTGTTCTTGCATGAACTGTCCTAGCAAGCAGGTCATCTGCTCCATGTTGGATGGACGACTCCAATACCTCAGAGTGGAAGTATTTCTCTCTTCAAAGCTCTGATAACCTCTACAGTCGCACACTCCTATCCAGATAAGGAGTCAATAAGCCTTCTTAACTGGAATAAGAAAAATGGAACATTTGAAAACACTGAAGTTCTGGGGGTTGCAAGAAATTAAATAGCTTACTGCTCCAAGTAACTCAGCAGAGTCATCGCTAAGTCAGAACATGAAAGCAGGAACTAAAATCAGATGGTCTCCTGAATAAACTTCCATGGATCTCAAGGGGTACACAGGCCTAACACAAACAATAGCAGTACTCCAACAACTACCATCCTTGATTAAAAAAAACCCAACAAACCAACCAAAACCACCAAACAACAATACCTGACAACGTTACAATCCCAGCTCAAAGCCTAGCGTAATTTCAGTTGTCTGTATAGTATCATTTAAACAATTAGAAGCCAAAGAACTTTTTTCTTATTTGCATATAACCTGGGCAAAAATTGACAGGTCTAGTCTCAATTCATTTAAGTATACAAAAATAAATACTAACTAACTTCAAACCCTTAATTGACATAAAAAAAACAAAAGCCAAAAAAAAAATAGAGCCGAAACCTCCGTTGCTCCTTCCTGACACAGGCTTTAAGACTCAAGGGAACCTCTGCTTCCAAGACCAAAAAAAGTATACAGCCTTTAAATTTTGTTAAAGTAGAAGGCCAGGTGAAATACAGAGAAACCACTACCCTTATTGAAGAATACTGTGCAGAAACAGCCTGTATGTAAAAGCCACCTCAAGTACTGCTGTTGCAGAGAATCTTCCTTTATTCAGAGTTTATACCTCCCAGCCTTAAGACATACGGGACCATACTTTGTTTATTTGGTGTCAGAAAGCATTTAAATTTTTTTTCCCCCCCCAGCACACATGCCTTCAATGCAAACGACGACAATTCCATCCTGTTCCAGCCTTTCCCCTTTCACACAAAGCAGAGTGAAATTCTGGCATCAGTGGGAAAGCCCACGCTACTGCCACACATTTTAAGACTTCCCATATCAATCAGATTTAAGACAATACTACTAGAAAACTATGCCAGTCTGAACCCCGTTCATGTGGGGGACCATTGAGCACTTATCTCCTGCCCACATCCATAGTGCCTCTCCCAAAGCCAGCCTAGTGACTGGAATAAATCACAAACCTCAAGAAGCCCTTGCCCAGCTCTCGGTTGGCTCAACCCATTGCATCCGCAGGAACACAGAGCTAACGACTCTTTCTTAACCCAGCCCCACCATCTTTTACCGTGGCCTAGAGATGCCCCACTCTGCACAGATACACATTGAACACAGTGCCGCGGGCTGGTCTGCAGGTAGGAGTTGCATTCGCTCCCTCTATACACACTATCTTGTACACATTAATTCAGTGCAGGAGACTAATGGAAACGTGACTGTGATAGTGAGTTCTAACAGTAACACAAGTATTAATTTCCATCTGTCTAAGCAACTGGCAGTGTCCATCAATTATGGCGATAGCCAACTAACAGTTGCAGCTGCAAAATAAAAAAAGCAGAATTAACATTTCAAGTTACTGTCATTCACCTGAATTTTTTTACAGTTGTAATTAGCAAGCTGCAGAAGCTGTCAACAATCAACATCAGCCAATCTGCCTGCACCAGGAACACGACTGCCTGCCAGAAATTGCCTTCGACAGGTTTTTTTCCTCCCCTTGCTTCCCCCCATTAAAAATTTTCCTTCAAACCTCCCTAACACTCATCTTCTTTACCACCAGTCACTAGAATTGAATGTGTCAAAACAGAGAGAGACAAAATGACTGACACTTAACTGATAAAGTCATAATTATTTCCTTTCTTCACATCTCAGTACAAAAATGAACTGCTGTCTCTTTCCCATGGCTCAGCTTCCCTGTCAGTACAGGAACAATACTGCAGCCCCTTCACAAAATCTGACCCGTACCTAACCCTAAACATTTCTTACTTGGAGATACTAAGAAATGAAAAGAAACATTCCTGAAGGCCTACTCTTTGAGGGGAATGCACAACTGCTTCCCATTCTTTAGATTAAGGGCTTGTTATACTCTTTACGATATCCACCTGTTCCATTTAGTTCAGGCAGCAGATCCATCTCAGAAACACCCGAACACCCAGTGCTCCAACTGCTTTTTTCTGTCGCACCACACCCCACAAACGGGAAACAAAAACAAAACAGAAGCCCACCACAAGTTACGAACCCAAACGTTTGTAACTTTCAGTGTTAGGCAGAAACCAATATTTTGTAAACACCTATAAGTATACAAAGCTTACTCTCTCAGAAAGAAACATTCTAGAAAACAATAAACACATTGAACCAGCGGTGCTCTACTTTCACTGGAAAGTTCTGTTGCTTGTTGCCGTTTTTTGTGGGTTTGGTTTTTTTCCAACTTTGTTTTCTGGTGGGTTTTCTGTTTGTTTTGTTGTTTTTTCGGTTGTTTGGGTTTTTTTTAATAAAACCCCCACATTTTTCAAGCTTTTCATCCTCCTTCAAACCAAATTGTGGCACAATCAAAATATACTTCTTTATCAATTAAGAGTTTATTTTTAACCCTTACACTTGTAGCAGCAGACATCAAATTACATTACACATGCTATAACTAGACATGGACAGTTGTAAATGACTTGGGATAACTCACTTTCACAGAAGCATCACCTCATATAATTAATTATTAATTGAAATCATTTCACACGGATGGGCCCTCCTTATCTACTGAAGCAGCACCCAGGTCATCTCAAACATTGTGACCACAGAGATTTCCGACCGCAACACAGCGGTGGTTAACATTTTAAACAAAATACTACTTAGAAAGAGAGGTACAACAGTCCACTCCACACGCATACGCTATCTGACCTCTATTTAATGCATTAATTAAACTGCCAGTAGAGCAACCAGAAAAAATAATACACTCAGCAGAAAAGTAAGAAGACTTTCAACAATTTTTATATCAACCAACGTAAAAAGCCATGAACAAGTGTCAATTCCTTTTCTTAAGGAACCACTGCAGAACAGATTTCATAAACAGCCTTCACACCGAGATTTACAAACCTGGCAGAGTTACCGTAGGATTTACGAGTTACTACACTCCACTCTGGAACCGTAACAGACAACTGATATTGGAACAGTATGTAGGGCAGTGCTGAAAAGCCTTCCTTAGTTACACAAATAACATTTATGAAGTTGAAAATAACGAGAGAAAAACCTAGTCAATAAAGTGAAACATCTGAAGGGCAGGTTTAGATGGAAAGTTCTTTCGCACAGACCTCCCTTACGTACCTGAGAGCACAGCAGATAAACACAAAAAAAACCCCTACTACTGCAGAGAAAAAGAGGTAAGGCCTTTTAGTATAGGCAGAACCACTGCACAATACCAGGCAGAGATAACCTGTTTTACAAAAACACAAAACACGATGTAAATACATGATGTAAATACAGCCAGACTGTAAGACACAGCAACGCTTCCCTCCTGGTACAGGGGGACACGGCCTGCTCCCCTTCCTGTGCCCTTTGTTTCCAAACAGAGTCGGTCACAGTTTACCAACAGAGCTAAAACCCCGCTTTTCCTCCAAGGCAGCCGGTAAGCCTGGACTCCCAGAAGCAGCAGGAAAGCTACAAGACCGTTAGACGTACTTGGGAATAAAAAGGTGAAACCAGGCGTTATTCTCCCAGAGCGCCCACCCCTCCCAGCCGGAGCAAGGCACCCCACCACGCACCCTGACGGGCTGAGCAGCACTCCCTCCCCGAACAGCCGCAGCTTTCTTACCGACAAAGTCTAGGCGGGTTCCTCAGCACTACAGCTACGGGTCTGCCCTTCTCAGAGACGCCTTCCAGAACATTCGCCACGGCTGCGGCGGGCGGGCAGCGCTCCAGGCACGGGCACTGCTGCCACCACCGTTCGCCCCGCAGCAAAACGAACCTCCCCTCGCTCCGCGGGGGGGGAAAGGGGTGGGACGTCCCCTCATTGCTATCACCTGCCGGCGACCGCCCGCCGGCCCGGGCCGCCCCCGCCCGCCTCACCGCCAACGGCCGCCTCAGCCCACACCGGGCGCGCG
>VUYV01000438.1:324099-367632 GCA_008711295.1 Anarhynchus alexandrinus
TTTCCAATTCTCACCCCCTATTCTGAAATTGACAACAGGGGGGTACACTTCTGTTTTTCAGCTTTCAAATGTAGGGACAGTCCCTTGCAGGTCACTGTTTCTGTCATAGTACCTCAGCTTTTTGGTGCTTTGAACTGGTTTCTTGCTGAAAAGCCTACCTGACTAGATGCAGACTGTCCAGAAGCAAAGAGCAGCACAGTAAGCGTCAACCCCACGGGGGAGCAACTCTGAGCATCCGAGTGCATTCCTGAGATCTGCTCAAGCACGATATGCTCTTCCCATCGAGGATGCTAAACAGGGGCAAGACCTTAAGGAAAGTGGCCTTTTTCGATTAAAAGTACTGGGAAAAGAGCTTTCTTTATCCTCTGAAACAAGAAACGCAAAGTTTGGTGCAAAGTATAAAAGCACGCTAACAACCACCACCAAGGTGGTTTTCGTTAGTTTCACCACTGCCTTGCAGGCGGACAAAGTTAGACATTCCATAGCTAGCACCACATCTTAATTACATAAAATGCAGAATAAGTTTCCTTTGGGTCCAGTGGGAAATGCAATGAGGAAACCTAAAATAAATATTTTTTTTTCTCCTCCTGAGTCCTTTCAATTTCTTCTACACACAAGCGCTATACACTGTCACAGCCGTAACATTTCTACAAACGCACTGCTGCATTGGGTATGGGAACACATTTTCATCTGAATTCCAATACTCGGGGCTGTTCAAGGACATGGTAATAACTTAAATAAAAAACTTGTGCAAATACTGCTCAAAATTTAACACACCATAGGACATTTAATTCAAAACACTTAACAGTACCCTTTAAACATAAAAACAACATTTTTACTCTAAACTATTGTAGGTTTTTCAGTGGTGCTTAATTCCTGTATGCTCTTCTTTTTTTGTGGTATTTTGTAAAGCAAGAAGTTTGGGCTTAAGTTCAATGTCAGTAGAGCATTGTGGGGTTTTTTCCACCTTTAAAATTATCTAGGATTTTTCTGAAATGACAGAAGGAATATCACAAATTCCATTTATTAAGACCAGTAAAATTACAATCGAGACTTGAGCACTAAGACCATACGACATCATTTCATCTGTGCAGTCATGCCATTCAAATGCCCACCGCCTAATCCTTTTAAGATGCCAATTTTACGTTAATTAGTATTCAACTTGAACAAAAATTTTGCTATTTAACAGTAGAATTAAATAGATATTCAAATAGTTTCTGGAAAATCATTAAAACCTTCAAGTCCTGTGATTCTTTTGACTTAACATGAATCTTGCCAAGCAACCGCGCAAACGAGGAGGCCTTTGTGGAGCCAGGCACTTGTTTTATGTAACAAGAAAAAAGGTCTTTACAGCAGATTTCTCAAAAGCACCCATGAAATTTGTTACTGTAACCCCATGAAAATCAGCGAGATCTGCTCTATAAAAGTGTCTGCCTTCTTTCACACCTCTCAACATTTCACAGGAGTAGCCTTTTTGTTTCTGTGTTTAAGTATCTTCAAGGTTGCTTCCAGCATAAACCATTCTATGATTCTATGGTTCTATGATTAACTATCTTCTCCAGGTGCCCAGATGGAGGTGTACAGACAGGACAGCTGTACAAAGATCCCCGCTTGAGCACCACTACCCGAGGAGCTTCTCATTCTGACTCATCCATCCCGGGCTATACTTAAATACCCGCTTACAAGATGTACCATTGTGTTAACATAAAAGCCATAAAGGAGACCACTCCGTTCACTTTCTCTTTGCTAGCTGGTAATAAGGCTTACAGCTAAACTTTGGTATTTATTGAAGTAAAAGGGAGTGGGATGGGTGAAGCCACTGAATTAAACAGCAAAACTGCTGTTGCCTCAGCTGAGACCAGTTCTTGGTCCTAAATGTGCTCTCAATGGCATGATGCTAATTGGACCTGCCCCAACTGAGCCCATTCTTAGCTGAGCTTTTCAAATCCTCAGCACCTCCTTCCCTGCGGTCAGAGACCTGGGATAAGAAGCATAATTTGCAGCTTGCACATTCACACAGGTACAATAACAGACATCTTCCATGCTGAACTCACATGGCTGCTGTAAGGCTTCTCTGACAGCATGTTTCCTCAGAAGACAAGAAAAAGGAGAATGCGATTAGGATGGACCAAACAGGTTCACCCCCCAGGATTTCCCACGGGACTATCTCTTCCATGAACAGAGCCTGAAACAGAAATACGAGGCTGTTACCGAGGCGCCCACGCGCAGCGTGTGTTACTCCACAATAAGCATCACCACATTCAGGAGTCTGTTTTCCCGATGGTGTTTACAGTTCTATCTGCGAGAAGAGAGACTGCTCTTTGTCATCAGTACAGCAGTTGGAATGACACCCACGAAATCCTGAATCAGCAAAACAACATTTAACTCCGAATAAGAGACGTAAGAAAACTACAACAGCCTCATGGGACATTTGGATGGCTGAGTCCTCGCGATTGGCAGCTACACGCACAAGGATGATGGAGACTGCGGAGCAGCAGCTCCTAACCGTCCAGTGGGGCAGGAGGAAAAAAGCTTGGGAAAAATAATTATTAAGTACTGACTTTTTTTGGGGGGGGTCTTCTACCATGGAAAATTCCAGCTTTTTCTCTCTGTTCAAATTGAATTTATTTATTTATTTACAAATCACATTTACTCAGAGCCCAGTCCTGTTCTCTGCCTGATTACAAACCAGATTACATTCTGCAGCAGTCTGTGAGTAGCACCAAGCTGGCTCCCCGGTACCGTTTTGTCAGAAACACACCATTCGGCAGTCCCAGCCCCGTGCTTGCTCGCACCGGTTCCTCCCTTGCTTGGCCCGGGCGCCGTCAGAGAAGCTCAGTGTTTATTTAAGCGAGAGGCCCGCTCTCACAGACCGCTCCCAGCTGTAAGCCCTTTTTCTCTTCAGCCTGCACTGTACAGACAACTGGCATTTAAGTGCATCTCCCATGGAGACGGTGTTTGCGCTTTGCTGTCAAGGGTAAGGGCCTTGGTAACAGCCAACGTAGACAAAATATGTCCCCTGAGAATACCAAGACTGGCTGGAGCTCATGGAGAAGACAGCCCACTGAAAGGAAGGCGATCTGATCGCTAGGGGGTACAAAAGACTGCAAAGCTGCTGAGAAAGATGACAGAAATCATTGCTTTTGCCCAAACGGCGCTCTTCCTAGACTAAAAGCTATGAAAACGCATTTCGAGAGCAAAAAGCCTACGTTGTGGGAATCCGCGCCCTCGTAACTTCTGGCAATCCCACGAGTGCCGGAGATGCACCTCGAGGCAGTGAAATTTGTTACCATCTGGCCACAAGCAGAAAGGGACTCCTCAGCTCAAACCCAACCTCTCTGCGCAAACATGGGCCGCCAGGGTGAGCTCGGACAGACAACTTAATTGAACCTCTGCGAAAACACGAACAGCACCTGTTGTGAAGTCAAATCCGTGAGAGGGATCAGGTACCACAAGATGTCCAAGTATCTGGTTCCGTACGTACTAAGAATAGCAGGTGGATAACAAGCACAGCTATTGCTTTGCCCAAAAGCATTTCCCAGAATTGATTTCGGGGAAACCGTAAGGATTCTTAGATTTTTCCATCCCCAAGTGAAATACTACATGTTTGTCTTTTTCTTCAGCGTAATTAAATTCTTGCCAGGCAAATAGGACACGAGAGCAATCTGTAAAAGAACAATCCTTGGAAAGAGGATCTGACTCATACTCACTCTCTCCTGCATAGCAGCTGGGTTTTAATTGGTTTATTGGGAAGTGAGCATATAAACTAGAGAGAGATCAGATTTCTGATCAAGCATTCAAAATTAATGTAAATAAGATAATAATAAATATTTCATATGAAGCATAAACCGGTGCCAAGCCATTTTAAGGGGGGGGGGGAAGAATGGAACCCGAGCAAACAAGAAAACATTGCTATATACGGCACTCCTCTCTCAAATACGGTTTCAAGGGACGCCGCTCATTACCGTTCCTGACCTCCTAACAGACGTGTTGTCCCTTGCTTTTACTGTTGAATATTATTTCTCTTGGAATTGAGAGATTATGAAACTCAAGTGATGGAAAAAATTATTTATGACCCAGGAGGGTATTGCCTGAAAGTGTCCTGCCTCAACAGCGTGGTTTGTGTCTCGCTTTTGCGCCCGGGCTGTGGCAGAGCGAGACACGTGCTTCTCACCAAGGGCCTCCCAGATGTCAAGACAGAAAATGGTTCTTGGACTTAACACAATTGGCCATCTAGTGGGAAAGAGAGAAAACTACTAGACGGTTTGAGGCATTTTCCCCCTTTTAAACTCTGGACTACAGTTAAGGGAAACTACAGACAAAATTTTCTTAAACCCTATTTAGTCTGAAACAATTGTTTTATCTTTGTCTAATCAGACCAACAGCCAAACACAGTCTAAAATGTTCAGAAACTACACAACAATCATGATTAATTACAAAAAAAATAAATCAAGTTGTGTTTGAAATTTTATTGTGACTGTGGAGTGTCTGGACAGGCTCGAGTGTGCTCAGCACTACAGGAACCCTGTCGACTCCTTCCTCCACAGAAAATTGTCAAAATAGAGAAGGAAAATAACGCTGGAACGGAGGTAATTTGCCCAAGGTTGGTCCCCTCACCAATTTCCTTTTCCAAGAGGAAAACACACAAGTCCTACTTTCCCTTTGCACCTTCACAGCCTGTCCTACAAGCTACTGACCAGAATTAGAGGATGCACTCCAACTTCAATAGCCGCCTCCAAATGTTACAAAGCAGGACAAAAAGCACTAACCAAAAATCAATTTTCCACTGTTGTGACTTCTTCAGCGTCACAGAATGAGCCAGAGGAAAGGGCCAAGCTCAGCTGTTACCAAATCACCTTGGAACACTTCACAATCCAAAGGGACAAGAAAGGAAAGCAAACGGGCGCTGTTATTGCCAGCCATGTTCGCTGGCGCTAAGCCCCACCAATGGACAAGGGCCATGTGTCATCGAGGCCACGGCTACGTGAGAAAAATTACATTACTTGCTTGACAACATTTGTGATGGCACCTCTGGTCTAAGCTAATTTAAACACCTCTCACAGTAACATTAGGGAACAGAGCCATAAGAAACTATCTTTGGAAAATCAACATTATCAGCAAACAGTGGTGTCCTGGAGCTTGTGCTGTGCAGTACAGAGACAAAGTCTTGTCAATATTTGTTATGTTTCCCCGGCAGTAACTGCAGTGCTCAACTGCACAGTGATGCCAACAACTGGCTGCAACAGATTTTGTGATGTTTACCTCTGTTTGTTTCCAGTGCTTCTGCTCATACCAGGCCAAGATGATACAGGTACTAAGGAGGTGGCCAACTGACACCACCGCTCGCAGAGAACGGCACTGCAAAGCCTGAAGATGCTTTCCACCTTGTTTGACAGGGAAAATGAGGAAATGAGCGTTTAGTAGCAGTAAAAGGAGTTGTTAATCAGAAACGGAGACCGTAGCCTGAGAAAGGAACATTAGGCACAGTGTCCTGTCTGCGCTACCTGCTGTGGCAGCAATCACCCTCACGGCGAGTGGAATCCACTCATTTACCCATTTGACCTTCATCACCTGTTGCTGAAGCTGGCAGTAAGTGTTCCAAAGATGGTAGTAGCTTTGGTCAAGATGACTGCAATCACTGAAAAAACACCATTTTCTTAACTTTTCCTTTGCAGTTCCACTGCTTATTAAGATCAAAGAAAGAAAAGAAAAAAGGAAAACAAATAATTTCAACATCAAGACCCAGCTCTAAGATATTGAGATCCCCGGCATGACTTGCACACTACAGTATTTTGAGAATCAGGGCCTACAGCCCTAGAAGCGTGTCAGGGAGTTCTCCAAACACCCTTGCCTGTCTCTCATGTCAACTGATGAGTTCTTAAGTACTCCATGTCCAAAGGACCAGTGGTCTGGATGACTACGGTGACTGCCTTCACCTTTTAAATCACGTGTAACTCTAGCAGAAGAAAGTACCCTGGACAGTGTTCATTTCAGGACGACTCACTAAGAACATTTTGCCTAATTAAATACACTTAATTGCCCGTACAACAGCGGATCTCTCGATGCTAAAGAAGTTCTATCGTTTCTTTTCAGCGAGACGGCCGTGCTTTTCCAAAAATGTAAATTAATTCTTGCAGGGAAGAAGAGAGAGTGGCCTGGCAAAAAGAGCGGTATTTGGCATGATTAGCTCTCCTTGCTGTCTCACATTCGTTTTCTGGAAAAAAAATCTGATGTGGCAGCTTGTTTAAAACTTGTTTATTGGGAAGAGGTCATAAGCTGAACACTGTTCAGAATAGGTCAGGCATCTGATTAAAGGTTGAATAAACTGAAATGCTTCACATGAATCTCTGAGACAGAAGCTTGATGAGGAGAGAGAGCTTGTCTTAGAAAAATGTTGCCAACTACCTAACATCGCAGGCAGCCAGCAGACTGCAGTACTGGTTAAAGGAGCAGGAAGATTAAATAATTCTGCTTGTCAGCATTAACAAATATTCAGTATTCTTCTTCTATACTTCGGGACAGGCTCTTGCTGGAAGAAAGCCCCTCTGTAAAAGGAACATAATAAGAAATCGTGCCAGCCTTGAAGAACTGATAGTCAAAACAGATGGGAGGAAAAAAAACATCTTGAAATGATCTGCAAAACAAAAGAGAAGGGAAAAAAAAAAATCAGCTGCTTATCCCAGGTCTTGTACCACCCCAGTGGGAAAGAAGAGAGCTGAATTCACCTCTCCCGAGCCCCAGCCCAGTGACCGGTGCCCCAAAGGCCTCCCATCCGTTTTCTGTGCTTTTCGCAGTATGTGGGGAAAAAGAAAAGAATTTCAGGGGGGTTGCGATGTTATACGTTGTTGCTGTTGCTATTAGACACTCCTGTCAGCTCTGATGTGATAATTTGAGCTGTGCTTTCCAAAACTTTGGAGATCGCAGTCTGAAGTCTGGTGAAGTTAACATGCTGATTTCATTCTTGTTGAACTGGAGCTGTAATGCACTCCGAAGGGACAAGATGAACAGCAATATGCTTCCTTTCCTCCTCCTTTCACTTTCCACTTTTCCCTCCGACTTCATCATTAAACTGTTAGAGAGAGCAGCTCGAGAAGGACAAATTTCCTGCTCCCTGTGGTGCCAGCGTAGCGCAGGTCTCCTCTTGCCATCCCCATGTAGTCTCCTGGTCAAGACCTGTAGCGTCCCGCTAGGCGGACTCAGAGTTATTTGCATCTGGGATGACACAACGAAAATCTATTCACAGCCTCAAAAAACTTCCAGATTTTACAAGAGTAAGAAAATGCTTAGGAAATAGAGTGGGGAGAGATAAAATAAAATGTGAGAACTCAAAGTTTTCTGATGGGTAGGAAACTCCTCTAAAAAAAGAAAATGGCATTCATTTTTCAAGAATGATCTCCTGATCGACAGCTGTATAGAGAAGGAAGGAACAGCCAAATTTATCAAAGGCAAGTGCTTGGTCCTTGCTACATGTCAAAGCCCGGAGCTCTGCTGCACTGCACAAAATCTCCAGCTCTCGAACATTCTGGGTCTCCTCGTGAAGTCCACCCCTCCCAAGAGCTGACCTCAGCGCTGCGTACCGCCTTGCAACACCGGGGTAATTATTGAATCGGCAAAGATCTTACAGGAGCTCTGACCCTTGATTTCTCAAGCCTCTCATTCTTTAGAGCATTAAGTCCCTCTAACCTATAGAGTGCCAAATAAATCTCTCCAGTCGTTAATTCCAGGCAGGCTTTTGCTAAGAGTTCCCTGAAGCATAAGGCGCCATTCCTCCCTCAGATAGCACAAAAGCCTCAACTGTGCCATAACCCGACCACTCATCTGGTTAGAGTCCAGAACTGACACCAGGGCCTTCTCAAGTCCTTCTCCTGCCCTGCAGAGATGGCTGGAATGAACCACCAAACCTTTTGTGCTCTGGTTTGTCCACTTATACAACAGGAGCTGGGTAGATACCATTTATGCCACTTAAATGGCAATTGTCTTGTGTCACTGGGCCTGGCTTCCAGCATGGAAAGCACTGGGAAGTACAGTGAATTTTTAGCAGATACTTAAAATTCCTCAAGTGAGGCATTTATTATTAAGAAGGCATAAAGCCATGAGAAGCCCAAGTAAGGCCGTAACGATGCTTCTTACAGGTGGCGTATGTTTTGCCCACAGTGGTTCTGGAAAGAGGCCAACAACCATACTAGCACACCGCACAGCTCCTCACCCCTTACAATGCTCCGCGTCGTCTGCTTTCCTTGTGGGGAATACAGCTCTGGCCCGAGAAGCACCCCAAACTTCTCCGTTTTGCAGACAATCCAGCCTGAGCAGGTTTTTTTGCAGAATAACAGAACAGTGTTGGCTGCAGAAACAGAAAAGGTCCCAAAGCAGCATCACCTTTAAAAAGAAAAAAAAAAAAAAAAAAAAAAACAAACCAAACCCAGTGTTCTACTATAAAAGAGCGCAAAGCACTGGAAAAATGAGAAGGATGCAAAATTGCACTTCCCCACACTTTCTCCCTTCTGCTCTTTAGATACACTTGTAGGATTTTCTCCTTCCCCGCCCCCAGTTAGGTCTCTCTCATATACTCTCACACTCTCTCTGCCTCTTCATTGCTGTCTCCGGCAAAATGTCAGAGGAAGGGAAAAGTGACAAGCTTATAAGAAAATGAATATCTCATTCTGTTTGAATATTACATTAACCCCCAAGCTCTGCTGCTTCATTTGTCAGCTTTTTCCGAGCCCTCCATCTCGCCAGCACCCCTGACCCGGTTGGTCTGATTAGGAATGATCAATGTGCACATTTGCGGTGGAGCTCTTCGCACACTGCTAGACCCTCGGCCTTCAGTCACTCATGCAGATAATAACGGCACTTCGAGTCACTTGCCCATAACTCCAAGCTTCATTAAACAGGGGGGGGATGTCACCGAAAGTCCCTTTAACTGTCTTCTCGCTTCTCCGCAAGGGAAAAAAAAACCTGACAGTGCTGAGAAATGGGATTTGGGATATAAATAAAATCCCGATTTGGGTATTGCACTGAACGCCTGCAGTTGGGCTGCGCCTGCGTGCAGAGGTCTCCTTGTTCAGGCAGGGTGGGAGGAGAGGCAGGCTGTGCCCAGCACCGCCTCACGGGGAGTTTGCACAGAAACATGCCTGAGGTCAGGAACGGCTTCAAAAGGAATGGTGTCCCCCGAATGGAGCGGGCGTTAGAGAGAGACCCCTGTCAATCACCGCCTCTGCTGCTGGCTGTCACGCTTCTGAACCAGAGGTTTGTTTTCTGGGGACGATACGGTGTCTGCTCGCAAGCCGTGCTGCACGTTACACAGCACCGTCATCCGTGCTCAGAAAAAATCCCTGCTCTGAAGGACATGGGTCTTCTGCGAGGCTTCATGTACCGCTTTGCAGGCAGAAATTGTTACTTGCTAAAACTGGCGATCCAGGGGGTGGCTGAACAGAAGCTCCCAGGGCAGTCAGCAGGGAGGTGAAGGCAGCGGAGCAGACGGAGCCCTGCACCCCAGCTGGCTACTGCCGAGAGCAGCCACAGGGCCCCTGCAGGAAAACCTCTCCTGCAGGATTCGGCTCATGGCCTCTGGTCACCAGAACACATCAGCGTGAGCTCTGAGAAGAATCAGAAAGATGCTGAAGCAGCTGGAGGGTTTGAGTCAGTGTGTTTTGAAGCAGGAGGGGAAACACACACACACACACAGACACGCACACAGAACAATGCTACCTTAAAAAGTGAGAAAGAAATCTGGACAAGTACACAGTACTGCAGTACTGGCTACAGGGCAAAACCTGTTTATTTTCTCTCCCCGTTCTAATGTCTAAAGCCAGAAGATGCAATCAAAGAGAGGTTAAGTGAACCAGTGGAAACTGCAGGGACAGAAATTAAACTCCAGCCTCCTGGATTTCAGCCCAGGGCTTGCCCTGCAGTTCTGGTACCAGTAGTCCACGGATGAAGGAGAATATCTTAACACATTAGAAGTGTCTGTAGGTGGTTGACCCCACCAGGAAGAGGAACATCTGAAGATAACTCGTAGTCTGAACCGCCTGAATAGAATACTGAGTAGCGAAAGGGTCATCCAAGGCTTCTGTGCGCTAGCACAGGTCTCCCTCTAGCCCCACCAGTGCCATTTATAATGAAGAACAGAAGTTTCCGCCTCTTCCATTTCAGATGGAGGTAAATAAGGGAATGAGGCCCCAGTCTGCAAGACCTTCCCTCAATATGAAACAGATGGACCTTAAGGTCCCTTTTTAAAATGTAGGCAAACTCCCAGACTGTGAGCCCAAGAAGCACCAGGACATTTACCATGAAGCCCTGAGGTAAAAGGTTGTCTTGCACTGATCCACAGCTGTCCAATGAATTATTGCTCAGAACGGGTTAAATAAACACTTGCTGGACACAGAAAGATCTGCAAAGATAAGGACTTATGTCATTACAGTACACACAGCCCCAGGCAGCTGTTCGGGGAACGTGGTGTCTGACCTAACACTTAAGCTAAGGAAAGGTATTACACAGAAAAGATGATATTAACAGAGGCACGCGAGACTAGACAAGAATTGAGCTCTGTGCTCTGGAGATCCAGCCCAGGTTTGCTCCTAGCTCTTCACAGCTTTCTAGGGTTAGATTTCAACCCATCCAAATGTTTAGGCACATTTGGATTTCAGTTCTCAAGCAAACTCCATCGTCAGCTTAGAAGAAATAGCACCACTGCTCCAGAATATAGACCATTGTCTTCACCAGGAGAAAAGGTTCAAACACTTGCCCAGATTTAGGGTGTCAAATTTTTTAAAAAGCTGTTTTCTTTCTGATTGCAGTTAAACTTCCCTTAAGAAATGCACCATTTCCACAGAAGAACAGCCTGTGCTACTTCCCATCTACCCTAAAAATGAAATAAAAGTCTGATGAAGCATCAAGGGAAAAAACAAGATGTTTTCCCATAGGAACGAAACCCAAACCCCACAACCCAAACCCAATCCTTTGCATGCCAGATATTTCTCTGCTGACTTGTCCACGGAGGTTTGAACCCTCGTAACTGCACACGACTCCTACTTATCTGATCCTCGAGAAGCACACTTCCTACAGAACACTGGGGAAGTCATCCTCTTTCAGTGGGGCTGAGCTGGGCAATGCTTTCCAGCAGAGCCTTAGCACAAATTTTGCATCTTTTTCCTCCCCTGTAAATTTCTCCGAGTAGATCCTTCTATGTACTTTGGCCAAGTGTTGTGCTTGTCCTGTTTAGGCATATTCCATGTACACAGACAGGCTCCTGCTGGTTTTAATGGCCTTCAGAGCAGGCTCACGTACCATCCCCTCTGCTAAGAGGAGGTACATATTCAGTGCAAACAGAAGCCGCTTCCTTTGGGAGACTCCTGACCCCAGACAGAATTTCCCTCGCCTCCGTACCACAGCCTGCAGAATGAGCCACTGTCTTTAAAACAAACACTCCAGTGCTGTGCTTCTCATTAGCCCCAAACTTTTGTCCCCTTATTCATGGGAAGGAGTACCTTGGCCATCAAGCAGTCACTTCACTGGCGCCTTACTGAATAGTGCCTAATTTGTATGTGCGGTGCCTGCCCGGCCCGCAGCTCTGTTTGGCCGGACGCCGGCGAACTGGAAGAATTATTGTAGCCGAAACAAGATGCAGAGAGCATCAGGATCAGGCCACAGAGACTTAAATAACAGCAACAAGCACATAATAAAGCGACATGACAAGTGATCATGACAAAAGGCTGTCCCTACAATCACAGTGATGTACGGCAAGAGTTTTCATCACGGTTCTCCCTGCTTTATCCAAGTTCAGTCATCCCTCAAGTTCAGATGATTTCTGTGTTCTGTTGGCATTTTCTCCCTCTCTGCAGTATTGACCACAGGACAAGGAGCAGACTGAGAGAGTCCACTCGTGGCGCCCAGCAGCCTCAGCAGGAACCCTTCTATCCTAAACCTGCCTCTCCTCGTCCTGCTTTAAAGTCTGTGAAGATCATAGGTAGACACCGACATTCGCAGTATCAAATGGTGTAGTAACGGCTCGGAGACCAAAAGCACATTAAACCCATTGATTAGGCCAATCATTTTGTCCTTTCTTTTAAGGACAAGTCCAGTCTCAGGTGAGAACCACAGCAATGCACAAAGGCTGAAAACCTAACCCCCCCCACGGAACCGTATCCCAGACAAGTTCCCATTTCACACGAGCTGCCCCCAAAGGAGCGACAGCAGGTAACAGAGAGGAAAGCCGAGAGGGGGGATTCCAGCACCTATAGCACTGAAATAAGAGAGAAGAAATCCATAGCCAGCAAACGAGGTTAGTTCTGAGAGGACAGCGATATTTATACTAACATGGTCAGATACTTTGTGCAAGCTCAGCATTACCTAACTGGCCCTGAGCCAAAAAACAGCCCTGCTGTCCACCGAGTCACAGCCCTCACTCCCGTACCGGTCAGGCTGTCCCCCCAGCCATTTTTATAAAGGAACATATTACAGTTTGGCAGTCCGAATCCCACCCTGTGATTTATGAAAAGGGAGTATTGTCCGAGTTGCCCCCAAAGGCCAATGAACTTTTACAGAAAGGAGGGGTGCGGGGGAGCAAAGGAATGCTGGACACACACACACACAAAAAGGCAATAAATACGACATGCTTGTGCCGTTTAAGGGAAGGCAGCCTGAACATGCAACGGAAGTGCAGCCCGAACCCCAACACCTGCTGGATGTAATGGACTCTGAAGTGTTGTTTCAGAATTAATCAAGTCATTTAAAATCATAGCTGTAGTCTCCATTCACTACTCCGGTGCATAAACGCGCTGATCCCGATACTAATCCATGTCGGGTGACTTGAGCAATATATCACCATAATTGCCATTTTAGGGCTGCAAATTGGAGCTAAAATAACCAGATGCAAAAGAGATGGCCATATCATACTCTCAAGATGGATCTTCAAAGTTCAAGGAGAGTTCAAGCATGGAAGAGGCAATAGAGAGGGGTCAAGTGTAAGGAGATTGTTCATGTTCAAGAGGAATTAACTTTACAAATATATTGTTTCTGAGGTGGTAATTGTACCATCTTACAGCTATTCATACCTCATTTCATCTTTGCATTCTTCTCAGCCATTAGAGTGATTGTTCCTCATTGAAATAAATTTGATTTTGACAAAATATTCTGTTTTAAAACTGCAACTAATTTCCCCAAGATTTTTTGCTTTGAAGTAATTCTCTCTGAAACCACACAGCCCCACAACAGCTACGAGATCTTCAAACTACAGGCTCGGGATCCACGCACAAGGCAAACGCACTGACACTGCCGACTCATTTTATTGTCAGCAAAATAGGGAGTCGGACTGCCTTAGGAAGAGTAACAAATACAGAGCTTGAGATCTCATCAGAAAGTGTAAAGCGCGCTGTTCTCACTCAAAATAATGCAGCGTGTCTGTGGCCTGGTCTGCAAGCTTCAAAGTATTCAAGGACTTCAGCTACCATGGATTTTAAGGTCACCAATGCGGAAATGCCTTGAAGCATTCCAGGCTATTATTTCCCATATAACTTGACAAACAACATTTCACAGAAACAGAAAAGTCAGTTCTCTGAAGAAATCAAGCAACAGACACAGAGTTTTCAAGGGTGGGACGGTAACAACAGTAACAATTGTTCTGCTCCGTTTTTCTGAGACTTACAACAGAGTCTTGCATAGTGAAAGAAGCGTACCTGCCATCAGAAAACAGCAGTCCCAACACAGCTCTGCAGTCCTGTAAAATCAAACCAAAAGGCATTTTAATAAGCTGTAGGGCAAGCGCGTAAGGAAGTTTTAAGCCACTCATTAGCACGAGTTTAAGAAATTTGCTTGTCTCATAGGCTTCTCTTTTTAAGAAGTCAGATGAGCCCATTAATTATGTTCCTTTTCCCAGCTTCAAATTGCACCATTGAAGTACGATTTCAGCTTATTGTTGAGCTACCACCAGACTTAAGAATTACTGTTGGCATTTAATAAGTCATCTGCACAGTCCAGAGTGAAAACACACATGCCATTGTTTCATTAAGTCTGGGTCCTAAGAGTCTCTACTGCAACGCCGTGATTTAAACTTGCTCCTGCTACAACTCCGGCAGACAAAGGGACAGCTTTCAGCCAGCGTAAATCAGCGCAGCACCATTGTACTGGGGAGAGCCATGCTAATTCATCCGGGCGAGGATCTGGTGACCTGAGCACGTCCAAACAATGGCAGTACAGAAAGCTAATGTGCTATGGGTTACTTGATAATTTCTGCAGCATAATTGGCCAACATGGAAACGTTCGAAATGACTGAAGTTCATAACTAATTGCAACCATTACCGAGACAGCATTATTTATGATTAACTGCGTGTCGTAGGCCTGATTCCGATTGCACTCACATCTCATTCCAGGCAGTTTTTTTGACAGGTAGCTTGTGACGTTTCCTGTGTGCCCGGCTTCTGGAAGAGGCCAGCCCTCATGGCTACAGCTGTGTTTTCAGCACATCAAGTTGGACATCATACTGAGAACATCAGAAAAGTCAGGTCTTCGCTGCTTGAACTCTAGGCTGAAGAGAAAAAAGTCTGCGTTGAAGTTGTTCTTTTATTTGCCTGTCAGCAGAACTCTGCTAGCCCACCCACCGGGTCACTGCCCGCCCCTGGTGCTTCAGGCAGCCTGGTGACTTGTCTGTCTCTTGATTCCCATATTTACGTGGCTGTCGGATCGTGTGGGATTACTGCCGCCCCATTTGACTGGTTCAGCACTGGCATTACCTGCCATTCAAATACGCACGTGCTGCTTTGTAAGGCACTGGAACAGAGCAGATTTCCTCAAAAAGCTTACAGCACATTTACACTCTGAAGTAAGTGGCTTCAATCTCCATTTTTTTCCAGTAGGTCTGACCATTGAGTCTTGGCGGGAGCTTTGGGGAGCTGGCTTCTCTTGGAAGTCCTCTTTCAACTACGGGTGCTCAGCTTCGAAACCTGGCTGGCGGGAAGATGACTCATGGCAGCACTACTTGAGTAATTTTGGAACTTCCTAAACAGAGAGAAAATATCAGCGTGAATCCAACACTTACTCCCCCAGACACAGACGCATACACAAACACACAAATATATATGAAAAAAATTAAATATAAATTATATCTTTACCTTAAAAATGCATGAAAATCAAGTCTCCCAAAAAGTCGCCTGATTGGACACACGGATTATGTCTGACACAACCAAGTCAAAGCCTGGAATCTCTTGCGCAGAATGAACGGTCCCGTATCTTTATTTTCCTGAGAGCCCTCGTCTAAAAACAATCATCTGCAAATTGTAATTTTTCTCCACCTTTCATAAATATCAGCAATAGTGCAGCCCTCTCTCCCCCTCTCTTTTTCTTATTCAGGATATCAGGCAGATAAGAGTTATCAGTAAAGGTCATCCTCAATTTCTGTACAGAAATGATCTGTCTCCGGTATGTAATAAACATTTATCCATGCCTTTATTAGCTATATTGGATCTGACAGTTCTGTTAAACCATTTTCTTTCATTTTGCTAGGTCATGACGGTTAATGCTGCTAAAAAATCTCATCACTGCTTTTGATCACTGTATTGTCTTCTTGGTATTATCAGGATTTTGTAAAGGTAAGCACTGGCTGGAATGACCTATTAAAGTTACAGCCCGTTGAGTTCCTGGCTTTTTTCTCACCACAATAAAAAAGCGAAGGAGTGCAAAGCATAAATTCTACTTTCGGGGATATATTTAGTTGTGCAGTTGACATTTAGTAGAGCAGTCACTTTAAGCCCACTTTGCATTGGTTTCACTCCATCTTTTTCACATCCTTGAGTTTCTGAAATGGTGTTGGAAGCCACACCATGGCAAATGAGCCCAATTAGCGGGACCAGGAGGTGATGTCCCAGTTAACCCCTACCACGCCAGCAGTGCATTAGGCATCTGCTCAGGGGTTTTAAACAACTCCCATGATTTACGAAGCGGACTTCATCTGCAGACTGAGAAGCATTTAAAGCATTTTCATTCACTCTCACGGGCTCGTGGCAGAGCGGCGTGTATTCCCAACGCCAGCAATACTCAGCAAAGCACTGAAGATATTCACAAAGTTAAGCACCTACATCAGACTCGTTGCAATTCTCATCTCCCTCCACGCAGGTCTATGTTTCAAGCAGTAGGACAGATTTTCTTTCAGCTTAACGCCAGTCAGCTGCATCTAAGGCCACCTTCATCCTCTGCCCATTGTTTGCTGCGGATACTTACACCAAATTCATCTCTATAGTGTCTAAGTACATTAAATATTTTTCAAACTGGCTGTTGTCCAGCATTACTTCAGGAAGGGAGCGGGGGAGAGAGGAGGCATGATAAATCAAACAGAAAGTCTTTTGTAAACCTTCTTGGGCTCCTCTTGCCATGCATCACAGGGCCCCTACTCTGCAGTGAGATCAACCCTCATAATTTCACTACTATGGGATCAAACCGTTGGTCCCCTGACCCAACAGACCAAACTGTTCCCTGATTTGCACCCTGCAATTGGTACAAAGTACCGATTCAACAGGGTCTCATGCCCTGTGTCAGTACGCAGTCATTGCAGCTCCGAGGTCCAGTCGGTAACGTACCGTCATGCCATGACACTGTGCTGCTTATTTGAAGTGGACCCATGCTCTCCTTCCTGTGGAGCAATACATACATACCACCTGGGCCTTGAACCAGAGGTCCGTTACCCCCTAGGCCAACCACGGGGCAAATCCAACCCATGCCCCAAACCCAGTCTCTGTCCATGCAGCCAGTTTTCCCCTCAGAAGTCAGGAAAGGCTGCTCACACAGCAAATACAAAAGCACTTTCCCCAAACTGTTCTCCGCGAGCTCCAGGGTTTGTGCGGAGACAACGGTCTCTTCAGCAGCAAACCAGCTCCCTGCGGTGGGTCTGATGGACGTGCTGCAGGGCAAGTAATTAAACTACTTCCTCTAGCTGAGGGGAGGCTGCTGGCATGTTGCTGTCAGGGGAGAGCGACAATGACCCTCTCGGTCTCCGCTGCCCAAACTGCTTCGATTCTGAGTTGGGAAATAACATTTCTGCAACAAATAAACAAAAATGCATTGGTGTCCCTGCAATTGGGCTGCTCCGTGAATGCCTCCCACTGATTCTCTTGGCTCCTCAGGAGCTCTACAGCCCTCTTTTAATGCTTTCTCTTTTTGAGGTACACCCAGAGGCTCTCCCTAACCCGCTTTGTTACCGGCAATGTACACGCTGCTGGAGTACACACTGAATTAAAGACAGCGCGTGGGCCCAGCACTATCCTTCCAAGCCATCCACCGATCCTGGGCCACGGATCCTCAGACAAGTTATGAAAATGATGCAAAACCAGAGCGAGGAGCCAGTATAACTCCCTTGGGAGTGGAGAAACATACGTATGATGTCAGTTTTAATGAAAACATCGCAGCAGCCATTTGCAGAAGTCGGCATCTTAAAGTTATCCCAGGATACCAGTGCTCTTGGAGGTGCCTATGTGCTTAAGGTTAACAAGAAAGGCACTACCAACTCTGTGAGTATTTAAATAAGAGATCCTATAAGGACCTACGCCCTCTTGCAGAGACTTTGCCAGTGGTATTTAGCAGTCTCTTCCAATGGGTATTGACTAAATGTGAGGTCTTCCTGTTCTTGTCAGTCACTTCCAACACTGGCCCACAGAAAGCACTGGCTAAGCGTAAAGCCACGGGGAATATCAAAGAGCGTGCCCCGTTCTCAGCCGCCGAGAGCTCACAGAACTTTCTGCCTGCCATCCTGCCAACCACAGCAGCAAGAAGCAACAGGTTCAGAAGGTACAGGTATCCCTTCTGATGGTTTGGAAGAGAACCTGTTCCCAGAAGGAACGCCTTCCTTATCCCCATTGACTTGTGAAGAGCTTACACACAGTTAAAAAAAAAAAAGAGACAAGAACACTACTGACCGCAGAACCAGGCAATATGGAGATACCGCAGACAGTCACAGTGACTTCACTGGAGCTACGTTAAATATTCATTGCTAAAAATCTACTTTCTGCCTGAAACCCCGTTTTCAGTTACAGACTGTAACACACGGGGCTTGAGGTCAGCAGTATAAAAGAGCACATTATCTCTTCCTGTAAGCAGTATGTTGCTTTTCAATTTCCTCCAGAGTCCCCTTATTTGGCAGCAACAACCCATGCTCTTCTCTTCTTTCCTGCAGTTTCACTAACTTCCAAAGGCAAATGGGGATGGACAAATGCAGCAACTCACAAGAACAACAAGCAAAACGTTTTCCTAGTCTCCACCACAACAGGCATATCAAAAAGACAAATCTCTCCGAGTGCTTCTCCGTATGCTCTCCATCTCCTTGTGTCCTGCAAGTCCGTGTGTGCCACGGTCTGCGTGATATATACCTGTAGCAGGAGAAGAGGTCCTACCTTCTCCACAGCAATGGATGGCAACCTTGAATATACAGAGCCTCGCGCCTCTGCTGCCAGCACACTGCTAAGCCCCAGGGAAATGCAGGAATTCCGTGCCCCGGCTTTCTGCGGGCCAAAAATCCCACAACTTTCAACAAAGGAAGACCAAGGGCGTTAACCCCGATGCCCCAGCTAACTTAACCCAAACCTCGTTCCCGGTACCCACATTTGGAGAAAGAGGCCTCTCTTCCTTGTCTCTAAATGGCCACCCAGCGTAAGTATCTCCCCATAATAATTCATGGACAGGCTGCAAATGGTGCGGGCTTGGAAGCGGAGGCTGGCTCAGACATGATTATCCTTTTCACCAGCCTAAGTCAGAAGAGCAGACAATAGACACAGAGAGCAATAGATGCACTCTGACCTTGATGTTTCAGACCACCAGGCTGTTAAACAAGAGGCAGGACCCCTGTGGTCATGGGAATCTCCCGCATGTGTTTAAAACTGTAACGCTATATTTATTGGTGAACTTTGCCTAAGCTATCATTAACGTTTTTCAGGTGCGCATCTACTTGCAAAATATTATGCACTCTGTATACACACAGACATACACAACAGCAAAAGGTGAGGAAGAGAAAGACATAGCTGCTCATAACAGCTTGTAAAAGACCAGTAGGCAGCAGCTATTGCCTGCAATTTTTCTCACATCACTCCTGCTCCTTCAGTTTGGTTGAAAAATAAAGATTTTCTACTGAGCCTTCTCACACTATGAACAGGTAAGCCTACGCCCTACTCAAGACAACGGTTTTGGCCCAGAGGTCCGTTCCCAAGGTACAACGCTTGAAAAAAGCAAAGTTGTTTCTGACGGTTGGGAGTGCCCGAATTGTTGATTCACGTGCTACAGAGAACTCATCTTAAGTAGCCAGCCTTGCCAGGCTCACGCTCTCTGTACAGTTCCTCCTCTACACATCGGAACAGGACTCAAAGTGGATATGGAACAAATTGGTTTTGAAGGGCCAGTCTTCCAGGAGGGTGCGAGTCCTGATGTCTGACTTCTATATGAGCTAGCAGATTTGTGCAAAGAAGCGAGAACACCCATAAAAATCACCTAATTGAGCAATTTGCCAAGTTATTTGTCTTTAAAATGAGAGATTTTACATGTCCTGCTATATGCCGATGAATTTTAGTAGCGGAGAATAAACACAGTCCTAAAAAATAAAATCCATATCCAGATAATGCAGCTGGTAGGTAATGATTACAATATGTGACACTTCAAATATACCGAGTCGATGACATTTAGCTCATTTGTCTTCCCGATTTTTTCCTAAGCAGGTTGGCAAAAGAAGAAAAACGGTTGCTCTATTAACAAGTTTAACACAACCTTGAAACACATTACATTCAAAAGCTAGAAGCCTGATTCAGTTTAATAGTTAAATCATTTATTCCTGGGCTTAAAAAAAAAAAAGTAAAAATCCTGCCCTGAAGTCATTATCAGCATGATCCTCTATTTGAAGTCTTGCAAAATGTTCAAGGACGGCCCTTGTGATTTGGCCAAAAGGAAACAACGCGCTCAGCGGCTCTGTGCAGGCCAAAGAAAATGGAGACTCCCAGTATGAGAATATTAAATTATTATGGCTTTTGCAACAGGGGGCACGATTGTTAGTGGCCCCCTCCCCCCGATGGCCAAGCTATGTTCCTCCCTGCCGTGAACATTCATTGTCATACCTAATATTTGCATGCTTTGATAATAAGAAGATTGTCAAGATAATAGCAGGGAAGTTTCAGTAGAAACTCAATTTTCAAAAGCCAGCTGTGCACGGCCCCAGTCGCTTTTTCTAAGAAGATGCCTTCAAAAAGCAAAATTAAGCCTTGCTCATGAGAAAAAAAGAAATTATTCCCCTCCCCAAAAGAAGAAGAAGAAGAAAGGAAAGAAGGGTCATTGGACAAGAGAAGGATGAAAACCACTTCCTGGAGAAATTATTTTTACATGAGTTTAAACTTCTTTTTGTTCCCCAAAGCATTTTGGTCAGTGCAAGCAAATACTACTGCAAACAGAAGAGCAGGTCTTAAATCAGAGAATAATTACCTTTGTGAGCTTTATTGATTGCACTGATCTAGCTGAAAGAGTTTGGGGGCTCTTCTCTCTCATCCACCTTTTTGCATGACATAACCATTCAGCAGCTCAAATGAGGTGGGACATAATGTGATTTTGGAAAGAATGGTACTATTGTTGAAGTCCACAAAATCTGTATTTCTTAGGGGTTTGGCAAACTTGCTCCTTTGACCGCACAAAATAACGGCCTAAAAAAAGAAAGGAAAAAGAAAAATGCCCGCTCCCTCTTCCCTTTTGCCCTTTATCCCTATTTCAGACTATGTTATGCTGAGTTATCAAGGCTCAGGGACTTTTAAACACTCGTGAAAAAGCTCTGCAGGGGTGAACGTCGCGGGCCGAGCACACGTCGGAGAAGAAGCCAAACTTCCTTCCTGTATGTCAGGGGGCTACCGGCAACCTCCGGCAGCTGAAGGACCATGCTGTGGTTAGCGCTAGGCAGTCTTCGTGCCTCTCTTCAGTGCTTTTTGCTCACTTTGGCCTCGTTTTACACTTTAAACAGCTTTCTTTTTCAAGTGATTAGAATTAAAGAACTTTTCCCAGTGCTATACCCTCCTCTCCAACTCAGTAAAGACATAGAAATTTCATATTTGCTTCTGGAATTTACTTTCTGTGAATGGACTGCACTGAGACGCACTGGTCTGTAGTAACCTCAGCCCCAAAGCCCTTTTCACCCAACAGAGGGAGAGAAAGGATCAGAGTCAAAACCAACCTTCTATTAGGACACCGAGCAATGAAAAACCATCTCAAGCCAAGGCAACCATCACCCTCTCCTGTTGACAGTGCCCCCATTCCTCCAACTCAAACAGGTCTGCATAGTTCTTTAGCATAACTACACTCACAGAGCGCACTTCATACAGTCCAAAACGGAGGTGACTGAATGCCACGACATTTTAGGTCATTTGTATAGAGCAGGGAGTGCTCATGATGAGATCTGTATTCTGACCCTTTGTGGGGAAGAGGAAGAGACCACCTTGAACTCTGGTGCCTGCCAGCAGAGATCCCTTCGCTGAGCCCCCTCAGGTTTTCTTCCCACTGCATAGCAGCAAGCAGACTGTACAGGACAAGAGTCCATTGTCTGCTCCATTCTTGGCACATGTTTCAACCTTAAAGCAGCTGATGGGGCGACTTACCCAGGAGGTTTTGGACACCACATGGCTTTATGAGTTTCTGGCCCTTGTAGGCTGCCAGCGAGTCAGAAGCAGCTAGAATGCAGGCACAGAAACCTGCCTGGTTTTCACATGAAAATGGGGATGTGTCTTTTCACGGGTTTGTACCGTGCAGAGTTACATATACAGCAAGAATGAAGTGAGCATAAATTATCAACAGGTGAAATGCCTTCACTGACTCACGTTTGCAGTGCATTGCTGTCTGAGCGGGCATAATCACAGCAGATGCAGCACAGAACAAGAGCAAAAGCATACAGGATTGCCGAGGCGGAGCTGGACCCACTGGAAAGACATTTCCTCGAAGGTAACAGCCAGGAAGCTGCTGCGGGACTGGAAATCTGTAAAAGAAATCAACAACAGTGAGCAGAGATGTTAGCTAACTTGATACTCCTAAGATAAATAAGGACTAAAATAAGAATGGCAACTCGTACCCTCACTTCTGCCAGAACTGCCTTCTTCAGAGAGGCTTGAAGAGCAGATCACAGCGCTAATAATTCATCATTTCCTCCCACTGACCAATGCAGACAGTGGTATCCCACCGCCGTCTCCCCTGTTAAAAGACAACAAAAAGAAAAGGAAAACCTTTTTTGAAACTCTTTCAAGTACACTCCAGAATTCTAGCAAGGTGGAGACAGACATATATTTATGCAAATGTTGTCTCAGCAACACAGCCTCACTACTCCAAAAAGCACTAATCCCGGGCAATCCCTTAGCTGCACGCTCACCTATTTCTGCCTTTGTCACTTCCGTGCTTCAGCCAGCAAGTGAATTTTGGTGTGCCACACATAAGGCTATTTCTTTGTTTCATTTTGTGCTAAATTACCCACTTGCAGCAAAAGAAATCAGAAGCATGTCCAAGGAATACACATTTGCAATAGCAACTGCCCCACTGCTGCAACAGCCTCTTTTACTAAGCCAAACAGAGGTACAGCTCCAAAGTGCTCAGATTAAAAAAATTAATAGCAAATAGCATATAAACACACATGGATACACATACATTCAAACATGTATATGTGCTGTGAAAGAAAATAAATGTTGTACAGGTGTAAGCTTCCTTGCAATAAGCAATTAGGCACCCAACGGCATACACCGAGTAAAGGGAGATGTCTGTGGCCTGAAGTTGATATTGTTTCTGTATTATACCTTCTCCCATTGTTTGGATTCTCTGGAGTTCCCTCAGTGTAAAAGATAGCAGGAAAGCAGGTCTCTAATTCACTGCATTAAGGTCCGTATTTAAAACAGTGGAACTTACCAAAATATAACTTCTTATATTTTGCATAGACACGGCTACTGGATTTGCTGTTTTCCTTGCAGGTGAGAAAGCACTCAACACATTCGTTATCGTGGTACCAGCTCCTGGGAAAAATAAAAATTAAAAAAAAGAATCAGGAGCATCTTCAGTGTCAGCTGGGATCCCCGGCCTCCCGCAGGAGGCGACGGGAAAAGCTGCATCAACCCCCAGGACTGGAGGCAGCACTTTCAGCTGAAGTCAAGAGAGTGGAAACAGCTTGAACTCCCTGACAACTTCATTTCCCTCCCTCTCTCCCTGGGCCTGCGCTCCTCCCGCGCTTTCGCTCTGAATTCCTGATGTGCCACTCGCTTGCCCTTTAGGAGCTTACGAGTTGACATCATCGTGCCTTTCAGAAGGAAATCTGTCACTAGAGCACGAAGAGGAAATCAAAGAGGTAGAAAGCAAGGAACAAACCCCAATTTTTACTCCAAAACACGGGACTTATACAGCATATAAGATCCGAGGGTTGTCCTGGCTTTTTTCCCCCCTTGGCCAAGCAAGGGAGCACGCATTTTGCTGGGAGCTGCTCCGTCCGAAAGGCCAACGTTCTGACTCCTGCCCGCGACACAAGTTTATCCTCAAGCTAGCTGATCTGTTCCTTTGAGAGGGGCAGTATGGGACAGAGAAGGAGAGGGGGAAGTGGGGGGAAGCTTTTCTTTACACTCGTGCTGTTCTGAATGTGGACCATCTGTGCCCCCAGCTGGAGTGCTGGAGATGGTCTGGCACTTGAACCACACCATATTTACAGATCTAAACACAAATGGCTACTGCCTGATTGTTTCATGATTCATTAGTCAGACAAGCTCTCCTCTCCCGCCAGCACAGCTGTTACAGAGTAAACCTTTGTCACTTAATAGGCCTGATTATTACTTTCCATCAAAGGTATTGATCTGTGTCATCTCTACTTAAGGGAAAAGGGGAGAAGTGAAAAGGGGACCAAAATGTGTCGGGAAAACAAGAAAAGAGGGGGGGGGAATTAAAAAACAATGACATTTGTACGGTGACTAGACGCACCGGTCAATACGTTTAATCTCTCCTGGATGTACTGTATTCATGTATTCATTTACCACAGTGACTGGGTTACTCATGGAGATGAAACGTCGCACATGATGTGGCATTCCTTGCACTGCACCAGACTGCTGCAGTCACACAATATGGCCATGCATATAATTGGTCGGCCAAATACACAATGTGAATTAACAAATAGTATTTAAAAAAAATAGAAATCAATTAAGTCATGCAGCAGAAGGTAAAAATACAGGTTCATCTCTAAATGGCACGGGATGAAGAGATTGATAGTGAGACTGGAGACAGTCATCCCAGGGTTAAGCCCTCGCCCACCCAAGGCAGCGGTGCTACCCCGATTTACACCAGTGGAGGAGCTGGCCCTTTTTGTTTAGCAAACGAGCTCAGGATACGACGTGGTCTGTGACAAAATAGCGATGCAGAGTGTATTTACCACAGCTTGAGAGCTTCTCGTTGCTCCAGCAGCCGCCTGACAAGCTGCCACTGCAGCAATTGCAGCGTTATTGCAAATTCACTCACTCCATTGGCGGGATGAGGTTTGCAACATCCAGATTGAGAGTTTCATTGCCTCTCCGACTCACAACACTGTTATTAGCAGCGCTATTGCTTCCCTGCTGTATCCGAGGTGGTACCTGGTACCCACCGTTCCAGCGAGCAGGTGGACAGTTCCGGTGGCAGGCTCGGCTGCGGCAGCGGGCTCTCGAGGAAAGATGGTTTCCCTCTCCATTTTCCTTGCCTTTAAGGGATCATCTCTCCCAAAGCCCTTGTCCAGTCCTCTTTCAGATTAAACAGCAGTGAGGGTCTGGGAACTATGGGACAGAAAAGCAGCCACAGCAGAAACCACTTGGCTTGTGCCAAGCAAGCAGCACAAGTGTCACTGCTCAGGCTGCTGGAATGGGAGAGGAATAAAAGCCCTAAGTGTGACTTCAGACCCGAACAGGACATCGAAACCGAGCGTGCATGTTTTGAGCGCTGCATTCAGCTCGCTCTCCCAATTCAGGAACAGTTTCGGGAACAACCCCAAAATTACTGCTGCTCAGCTATCCCAGAACATGTTCTTTCTGGGTGAAATCCACTCCCCTTGTTCCAAGTCTCAATAGGACAGGGCAAGGACCAGCGAAGTCCAGAACCCAACCTCATTCCCACTCAGTACGGTAAGTCCTTGGTTATATTGGCACGCACACAAGCAACCTGTTCCACGTAGAAAGCAAGGTCTAACACCAAACAAGCTGTTACAGGATGGGGCGTATTTTCCATATGGAACAGAACAATTAACAAATGCGTAGGCCACTGGTAAGCACTCAAAGGGGATCTTCTGGTTTTCCCCGTGCAGGTTGTTTGCTGTGCAGTCCCGCAAGGACCGCCTCAATTTTCCTCACCTTCCAACCAACTCCTTTTCCCCCCACCAATACCTCTCAAGAGCAGTTTATAAATGCCAGGAGCTTTTCCTCAAACCAAGACTCATGTTTTCAAAGCAAAGAGGTAAGATGTTACACAGAGAATATCAGTCATTTAAGGTAAAGCACCATTGAGAGAAGGAAGGAGAAAAAGCAGAAGCCTCGATGGGTGGTGGGGAAGACCTGCTCAACGCACTTTGTTTCCCCTGAGGTTCGCCTGCCCCCGGGGCCATACCTGCCGCGTCCAGCCGAGGTTCATAGAGTGCAGTGACAGACGCCGGCCCAGCGTGTCAGTGGACAGCAAAGCAAGTGATGCTCGCGTGAGAAGGGTACAGGCGTGTGTGCAGCTATGACATGGAATACTCCTTTACAGTCCAGATTCCACCCAATGCTCTGAAACAGATCAAAATAAACAAGCTTTCCTGACAAAACCTGTGCCCCTAAGGAAACCTGGCCCTTCCGCCCTAGTATTTTCCCTGGCCCATGAAGATCCCATTTCTACCCACTCGCTCCCGCATCCCGAGGCACATGCATTTTCGCCGGATGGCAAGAAAAATCAGAAGACTGCAGCGCATGACACCAAGCAAGAGTTGTGGCACACACAATCGATGGGAAAGTGTTGCTTGGCAATACTGTGTGTGCTCAGCTCCCCGCCAAGGGACCTGCGCTGTCGCTGTGCCAGGAAATCAGCCATTCAGCTAACAGGCAAAGCAGCGGCCACAGAAGACGGAGAAGCAGAAGGGAGCCGTCAAACCCAAGAGACATGCTTGCTCTCTTCTCCTCATGCGCCATGACGAATAGCAGGGGGGTAGGGGTGGGCGTGGGCAGTGAGGAACAGGAGAGATGCTGGAAATTTTAGCTTAACCCATTTATCTTTCTAATGCATCAAGGAAGAAAAATGCTCAGCCGGTGGTTAAAGAGGGACCAAACCCAACATACTGAGACGATATCTCAGAGCTTAGGTTATGAGCAAAAACGTTCCCATTGATGAGCGGTCTTGGAATGGAAAACAGCGACATTTTATCACTGAATCATTTAGAAGCGGGCTGAGTAAAACAGTCAGGAACGGGCTCTTAGCAACAATCCTGCAGTAGGCACGTCTTCGCCATTGCCGATGCTTCACTTTCTTCCCCTGGAGACAACGTTTGATTCTGGTAGTTGGTGACAAGACTAGAGCAAAAAGCCAGCAAGGGAGAGGAAAGACACAAAAAAAAAAAAAAGAAGAAGAAAACCCACTCACAAGTAGCTCACGAATAAAACCTTACCTTTCCAAAATCTGTCCTTTCTGGGAACTTGCTGAGAGTAAGGGTTTATTATTGTTTCATAGAAATGGGTTATCCTTGGGATGGAAACACTGCTCAACAGCTTCACTGACCTTTTTAACAAGGTGCTGCTGAGACACACCAGACTTATTTTTCTTCCAAGTCTCACTGATGGAAATCGGGAGCAATTGCCCATAAGCCCAACATCGCGCTTGCTACCTGCTTAGACCAGCGAGAGCCTGGATAGATAACATTACCAGCAACATCTCTTCAACTTCACAGCAAAATTCAGATAGAAAACTTTCTCCTGTAATACATAACAGAACCTGACCTAACACCTGGAGTTGAGTATCTTTCTTCCTAAGTCAACAGACACTAGGATGGATTTCCCACCTATTTCCAATGCTGAGTTCCTCCCTTCCCCAGTTGTTTAGAATAAACCCTTCCGACAGCCTTGACAGGCGGAGGAGGCCTAAGGCCCCGATGACACACCACAAGCACAGCTCTGACTTTTCTGAGAGTAAGACACGCATTATTTTTCTCCCACTTGTGCCTCTGTCACAGTACTCAAAACAAAGCTGAATTAATTCACACTTTTGTAAAGCAAAGGTTTAAGAGGTCAGATCCAACGGTGTCAACTGACAGAGCTCCACTGAATCTGAAGGACCTCCTTCGGCCGAGCATTTCCTGGTGGGAAGACATTCCCTCTGAGAAACAGTACAAAGCCTTCAGCATCACCGAACACCTATAAGCCATCATCTGCAGTTTTGAAAGGACTGAGGGGACATCCCAGCAGAGCTCCCCAGAGGGCTGCTTTACTAACCAGAGAGGTCTTCTGACCAGCTGCGGTGAGAGGCAGGGGCACACACAGGCTGTCTCCCACGCCGGCAGCGAAGGCAGCTGCCCAGGGCAGCAAAGTGTTTCTTGACTCTGGATTGTACGAGTGGCTGCACCCTGAAGAAAGGGACCAACCATTCTCTACTTGCCTCGGGCCGCAGATGCTTTCGTGCTGGATCTGAACGGGACCGACTGCACCATACAACTCCTTGTGGCTAGCGATGAGAGCGTAACGCAGGGGCAAAGAGTTCTCGCTTCGCCTTCCCATCTTGGCTGTGGCAGAAGGATGGCGAGGCTGCAGCAACATCTGACCCAGTCCATCCCCGCATTATCCATATAAATATATACGTTGCAGCTGGTATAAATTGCAGCAGACCCGTGTCAGGTTCGTTCCGCGAGCCTCATGAAGTACTGCGCCTTGCAACTGAACTGTGTCGTCAGCTGAAGACATCTTCCCTTCCCTGGTAGGGGAGGCGGGGAAAGGAAAAAAGAGGGAAAAAAAAAAAGGAAAGCTTCAGGTCAAACGATTGATTACGGTTTTGAATTACAGGGGGCTATTGATTTTTCATTAAACACCATGTACTGCTGTAAAGCGGAAAAAAAGTAATTCATTGATCAGAGCTGTGGGCCATGTTCACTTATTGGCTTCCTGCCACATCCCATTATTCCCAGTTCTAAATGTATATTGAAGTCAGTTCATTCTAATCATTGCCTCCTGTCACCAGAAATATCTCTCAGTAACTATTAGTTTAATCACCCCTTTCTTACAATGGTAATGAGTGATAATATTCAGCATTATGGCAGATTCATGAATATTATTCATTGTATTACGGCGTTGCATTTCACAATGCTACAGTTAAGGGTCTGTCGGCATTTCCATTACAAAGCCCCCAGGCCCGGGACCTTATAAATCACTCCTAAAAATTCGCTGCTGGCAGAAATAAGGAGCGGAGGGTGTCTCGGTTCTGGAGAGAATATTGTTGGAACCGCTCTCTGCAAAATCTTTCTGGCCACAGTTTAGCTGCATTGAATGAGCGCTGGAAAGGGGAGAAAAAAAGGGGGAGAAAGAAGAGGAACTTTGCCAGCTCAAGCTGCTTTTTCCAATTGATTAAAATGCCATCATTTCAAAAACAGGATGATCTTGCTGTTACGTTGGACGGCGATTCAGGAGACAGGCATTCTCTTCCGAAAGCTGACGCGCGCAGACAGCACTACCATACTATCTTGCCGACAGTGGCACTTGAAATGTAAGAATGTCTTATCTGAACCCATTTGACTTCGGCAGTATGCTTTTCTCGGTACTGGCTGCTGGCTTCTCTGTTTGATAACCTGCATTTTGAGAAAGCTGCTCGCTGTAGGGCCAAGCGCCGAAATCCTCAGATTTTACACAGCACCTGCTCAGGTAAAACCTCAGCCTGGGCACAATGGCAGGTACAGTTTTAGCATAAGGTTTCTATCCGATTCCAGAATCCAGCCTGGAGGTTTAGAGGAAAACCGGTCAAATTTGGGGTTTACACCCACACCTATTGGAAACCTTCTGTTTGCAGTGACAAGCCATAAAGTTCTCACTGGAACTATATGCCCTAAAACGGACAGCAGGCTCCGACACATTACTTTGAAAACTTTGAGCTGATTAAGATTTGCTGAGGTAAACAGTTGCTTTTACAATTTCATCAAGCAAGAGGAGGAAAAGAAGATATTGCCGGTGCTATGATGACAGAAATTAAACAAACAAAGCAAACGGAAATTGACTCCCAACTGCTTCCAGCAGCACAGAACCAGGGCTGAAATATATAGTGGTGACCATAAACACCACTTTTATAAAAAAGCCCAGGAGATCATCTTTTTTAAATGCTACCTTCTGCACTAAAAAAAAAACCAAACAAACACCAAAAACAAACAATGAAAAAAAGTTGACAGTTGAAAGGAGTCAAAGAGAACAAGAAGGAACAAGCAATATCAAGTGGCCGCACATTCTTAGGCTACTTGACTTCTTACATTTGTTGACTTAGTCCGAGTTTTCCAGATGCCAGAAGTGTCTGTGATACTCAAGAGCACGTACTCTAATGTTTGAAGGGGAGAATAAACTTACCATGTTCTGTAGGGAGCCCAAAATAGGTAACAAAACAAACAATGTATGTGTGCACAGGGTAATAAATATACAACAAATTTATTTACTCAAATACGTGAAAGCATTCGGGAAAAAAAAAAGATCCATTATACGATCTGCCACTGCGGAGGTATGCTCCAAGCCAGAGTCCAGTCTCCAACTCATACAGCGCTGGAAGAATTTACAGACAACTCCTCTCAACTCCCTGCACAAGAGTCTCCTGTTACACACAGGCCAAGTAAAAAAATGATAAAAGCTGCTTGCTTTTATCATTTAGTCCAGAGGCGCATGAGCTATCCTTTCCATCAGCGTTTCTTCACCACCATGTCCACCACCAACATGCACTGTTGGCGTGAAAAAGAGTCAGGACCAGTGGTATCCACTGTTCCACCGGCCCCAGGTAAGGGGCTCTCAGGTACAGACTCAAAAGGGGCAGGCAGAGCAGAGGGAAAGGACTGAAAAGTGCCACCTCGCCCACTCAAGAAGAAAGGGACCCCTGTGAATGAAAACATCTGCATGAGACACCTGAGGGAGTTCTCTTCTTCAGCCGGGGTCTTTGGGCCCTCCAACCTGGCTGGAAAGCAAGTTCCAGCAAGTCCCGGCTACAGGCATCAAAGCTATACTTCATTTACTTTGCCATGTTTTCTTGCATGAAGTGTCTTTTGCGATGTGTTCCGATACATTGCCTCTCCCTGAAGCCAACCTCCTGCTGAAGCTCTTCACAGTTAGCTGCGAAGGAGAAGATGAAGCCTGCTAATTCCTGCTTTTGAGTCCAGAGCCTGTACTTGAGAGGTCAAGTGGGGCTCAGAGCGACCATCTGGACAGCAAAGAAACAGCAAATTCCAGCCATAAACTTGCTTTTGTATCATGGGGCTCTGCAGAGACAGAAAGAAGGGTCCTGCGCACGATGCAGCAGAGGAGATGGTGGCCACTGTAAATGAAGTCTAGCGAGGAAAAGAGCTAATGGGTGGGCTATAGTGTGTGGGAATAAGGTAGAGAATGACTGCAGGGCAGGCAGTGATCTGCCTAAAGGTGTCAGGTGAAGCCCAGAGGGAGCTCTCGATTCTCAAATGATGCTGCAAGGATAAATAACACTTCTCCTTACCAGATAAACACACAAAAGAGCAGCTTATCCATGTCAGGTAGTTATATGGCTCCTATTATCAAGCAAGCACTTCGCAATCTTTGCTGTGTTTATCGTCACAACTCCCTGAGGAGGGAGGAAAACACAGTTCTCCCCGACAGGAGCAGGTTCACCTGGGTAGATTTCAAGCATGGCAGGGACAATAGCATCGGTGAAGCCAAAGAGAGCAGAGTCCAGACTGTCAAAGACACTTCAGCCTCTATATCCCACAGAAAGTTACCTGGAAGTCAACGTGCAAATACATGTAAGGAATCTGACCTCAGGGACTAACCCAGGCTCACTCAGGGAACTGCAGCACAGCAGGAAACTGACCTCCAACGTTCTCGGGGAAATCTTACTCTCATTCCTGCTAAGACAGATACACCCACCACGGAGAGGAGCATCCTGCACATTCACCTAGCCTTACAAGAAGTTAGAGAGAGAGATCAAAGCTGTTGTTTTGGCTGCCTGAGCATTCCTCGTCTTCCAGAAAACCCTGTGCCTGCAGCAGCCAGGTCATTTAAAATGGATTGGTTGATGCTATTAAATCTACACCCTAGGAACGAAGCCCTTACTGGCAAGACCTGTTTTTAGCTCTAATGTCCTCACCTTGTGCCAAATAAATAGTGTTGATGCCACATCATTTGCAAAGGACAGAAATTCTCTGCAGAGCTGCAACAAACAGCCCTCCTACCATGCCAGTATGTAGCACACATCTTGGGGTAATAAAGCCTTCATTTCATGCTTCAGCACACCTGATCTAAGGCTTGGATTCAGCAATGTATCCAACGACAGCTCGGATTCAACAACAGCTCCCACCTAGCTTCGCTATAAATGCCCCCATATTTTATTCACATTCTCAACTTTTAACCCAGTTTCCCATGGGAAAAAGAAAACAAAAAGCATTCAGACTCAGTACCTTCCACTTCTCCGGTAACTTCTGCGCACACTAGTCTACTGTAACCAAATCTGAAAGAGCACCGACACCCTTCGAGACAGTTAAACTCCTGCAAGTGTCATGAAAATAGGTGGCTGGTTGGAGAGAATAAACATTTCACTTCCACAGCAATTTATACCACACATTCAGAGTTGACCCCTTCCCTGACTCTCTCAAGCTAGCTGTTCCTTGCTGAGCATCTCGCCATCAGTCCATGCGATCGGTCTATCGGAGACCAAAAGGATGCAGAGCAGCATGAAATATGTGTGTGCTTGGCAAAAGCATAGCCTAAATAGTTACAGTGCTGTAAATATAAAGTAAACAGCTGCTGCACCTTACAACTCAAGGTAAGACAGAATAGCTGGCGTAAATTGTACCAGCGTGCTATCAACACAAAACAACAGGGCACAATATATCACTGCGAGCCCCAAGCACTTCACATCTGTCTTGACACCAGCGTAAGTTTGACACCCATCAGTTCGAAAGATAAAAAACAGCTTGCAAGAGGAACCATTTTAGCCCTGCATCAGAGAGCTCGGCCCTACAACGGGGCAGGAAGACAGTACTCTCTGTTCAGGCAGCGTTAAAGGATTCAAGCAACGAAGCACGAGGCAAAAGTGCTGATCTATTCCACAGCAAAGTATCTGTCAAGATAAGTCTCGGTCCAGCTGGGTGCTTATGCTGGCATATAACCTCAAGCACCGATTTGAAGAGAGCTGCTGGCAATCTTCAAGTTATGCACATACTTACGCTGTATCCCCATCCTAGGGCACGCTAAAACAGGACCTACCAGATGCCACCTCGCCGCAGCATTTCAAACAGACTCAGTGGTATTCCTTGCCTGAGCCAGCTGCGATCCAGTCTTCACCACAAATTTTACCATGCCCACTACCAACTCCACCGGTTTAAAAACATCGCCTCCCTGCTCCTGATGGGAAGGCTGCTTACTTCTGAACAACAGAAGGCTTGATTAGGTTATATATTATTTTCAAGGCAGCAAATCTGCACGCCCATCAAATAGGGTGCAATACTGAAGACTCCGGTGACAACTGGACACTGAAAATGAGTGATACAAGCCATAGTCAACACCCGCTCTCCTGATCCAAGGCTTTTCTGATCTTAGCATTGCTTGAAAGGGAAGATAAAAATAAGTCACTCCTTATACTAAGTCCTGATGTTTTTCTGACACTTTCACCTGACGGAAACGCTTGGCTTTCAGCTATTCCTCACTTTAAAACCCCAAAACTTTTCCCCCATCCTGCTGTGACAAAATCCTTCTGCTCAGGTTTAGCTCAGGGTACCTGCGTGACTCTGTTGAGGTCATCGGTGGCATTTGCACGCTGAGCGAGAGATCTTAATGGAAAAAGAGGGCAGAAGACAGGCGTACGTTCAGCTCCCCTTCCAACATGTACCCAGGCAGGGCGCTTACCTGTGTCTGGGAGCCAGGAAGAACTCTGGGATCCTTGGGTTCAGAGGGACCCAACAAGACTGCATGCCTTCCAAGTTAAAGCTTCCGGGCTTTGTGGGGTATCAATCTAAACTGGTTCATTGAGGCTGTACGTTAGCAGAGCACACCACGACAGGCCCAGCCTCAAGCACGTTAGCCATCCCGCTAAAGCCTGGCACGCGTCTAAGCAGCTGGCGGAATCACGACCCGAGATCACAAGAGCTGGAGAACAAGTTGTGACTATGGTCACAACTTCTCCCTATTCATTCTGCAATGGCTCCATATATTCTGGACGCCATTAGGAGGGTTATTGATTTTCACAGATAATCCCAGTTGCACTACTCGGATTCAAACCTTCAGACAGAGACTTAGCCCTAGGGAGCGAACGGAGCAGAAGCAGAGCAGAGCCAGGCACAGCAGGCATTTGTGACTGTTAGTGAGCACTGAATACTGCCAACCATTATAAAACACAGGAAAACAGCAAGCGAGGTTTTAGCCAGTTTAGATAATCCTGCGGGGAATACTACCGATAGAAACGAATACATATGCAAGCAATAGCGAGCTGCCTGGGAAACGGAGCATTTTGCCTTCGGTGTCAGATAAAATCCAACACTTAAATTGCCTTTGGTCCAGCATTAAGTATATTATTTAACATACTTACATCCCCAAAAGATTGCTCCTGAATATCTACACAGATCTTATCCTCTCTTGTTCAAAGTTTTAGCACAGGCAGGCAACGTTACGCTTGTGGTCCAAATCAAGAGCGACTGGTTTTGCTTGTCTGGAAACAGTCCAGACTTCTCCCTAAGTACCTGGGAGCAGAATTTGCCCATGTGGAGACATCTCCCAGCCCGGACGGTGACAGCAGTCGCTTGTGATTTCTTAGGAATACTCAGAGCTTCTCTATTTAACCATCCCGTGTTGTACTTGCGTTGTGCTAGACCTGCTCGCTCACCCGCTCTCACTGCTGGCGTAAACCCAATTTGTCTCTCTTTCCACAATCCTTTCCTCCTCTTCTAGGAGGGCTGTATCGCTCTCCGCTGTGCGATCCTGCTGCATATGTTTGTAAAACACTAATGTCCCAGAGAAAGGGAAAGGGTGAGGGCCCGCACGCGACATAATAGCACTGCTCTGCCAAGAACAAAGCATCCCCAAATGGGGGTGGTCGGCAGTACAAGTGGCTATCGGAAAGTCAGTGCAAAATTCAAGGGGCTGAGCACTTTCAATTACGATTCAAATCTGCCATTTAGTTCATCATGTTTATTTAGGCATTAAAAGCAATTTTCCAAGCACATGTCTGTCACATTTAGACACAATGGGCTAGCCTGTAATTAGGAAGTATATGACCTCACTGGCTTTAATTGGGAGAAGCCTGCATCCAATCCGTTTACCAGATGATAGAAGGCAACTGGCATTAGGAGGGAAGTTCGGTGTCAGCTGGTAGAACGCACACAATACCTGCTGTAATGGCCCCCAATTCATCATCACCCCCTCTACCATCAGGACTTTGTCAATGGTTTGCTCATCAATTTGCTTGTGTACCAACACAAGAGATGAGGAGACAGATACTGCATCATAGAGAATGATCACAGACCAGGGCAAAAAAAAAAAAAAAAAAAAAGGGAAAAACCCTCAGGAATGGCAATTTCTGCTTTGGCAAGGGAGAAAGGCAGGCACAGGGCCAAAGTCAGGTTTAGCCTAAGTGGCTATAACTCTGCTAACTTTACACCTGCTTATGTTAGACCAGAATTTAGCCCATACTACCCACCAGGGTATGCTGTAGCTTAACGTACAAGAAAAACCAAATATTGAAGGCTGAAACCCCCCAGCAAAAGGCAATAATACGGGAAAGTCCATTTGTTGTAGGAAAATGCAGCAAGGAACTCCAAATTCTGCTATATGCATCCTACTGCACCGAAAGTCCAATTTTGGCTTGGTTAAGAACTGACAGACACATCACACATCAATCAGACATTGAGTGTTGAAACGCTGTGAGATGTAAATGACAGGATAGAAGTCCTGCAGCATTCCCAGTCCAGCTCCTGTTTCTGTTGAGCATCCTCCAAGGGGCTGGGACATTTTAAACCGTACACCAGCCAAAACGTTCTCACTTGTAAAAGCAGCCCAAGGTCAAATACATCCTCCTTCCTTTTACACAGCTTCCCGGTACTATCCTGGAGGAGGGGAACCAGCCACCCGCCTCGCTGCAAATTGCAAGAGAACCTTCAGGTGCCAAGAAAAGCCTAACCTGGGATGCTGGAAGTCAAGGGGAGGGGTGAGCTCAGGAGGGGAACGCACTCCAAGGCGGGAGATAGTGTCAGCTCCGTCTGAACGCTGCGCTCTCACAGGAAAGCTGAGCAAGCAGCCAGTCCCAGAGGGACTCCGCAGCCCCACTGATGTGGCTATGCTTGCTGAAGCTCCTGGCCCTTGGGGATGTAATCCAAAGACAATTCAAAACCAGGGTGGCTGAAAATGCAGCGCATCTACGTACAAGCTTTGCCTTTCGCTCTCTTCTTGGGTTCAGACCCTCTGCCTGGGCCAGACCTTCGTTTTGAAGAAACTGTCATAATTCCACCGGCCATATCTGCACAGGATTTACTTCAGAGAAGGAATACTTCTGAGGTGCTGACCAGACATTATCAGGCCAGGGGAAACATTAAATGCCTAATGCAGTTATTCTGGCACTTCAGTCTCCTGCTCTGCATAGTTTGGGTAGCCCTTCGGCACAATGGCAAGACCCAGACTGCAACAGAGATTTTGCAAGAGATGGCAGAATATTTATAAAGATATTTTTGCTTCTGCTCAGTTGGGCATTAGAAAAAAAAAAAAGGCTGACATAGATGAACCGTTAGCACTGTTTCTTACATAAAAAATAATTGCCATAGGTGATATGCATCTGTTGATGATCACTAAGTGACCCACCAGAAGCTGCTTGTGGTGAACGCAAGCACAATGACAGCATAGGTTCACAGTGATACGGGATCATCGCGCTTTGTCGATTATCCCGCATCTCTGTATTATCCCATATCCCGTATCTAGTCCATTTGGGGAGTTGGACTAGGTGATCTCTAGAGGTCCCTTCCAACTCTGACAATTCTGTGATTTGTCATTGCTTAGGAGCACAGTGTGCAAATGGGTGAGCTGGTAGAAAGAAATCACTAACTTCCGATAGGAAAATCCTGAAAAAGAACCACTGCATTCCCAGCAGATTTCTACTTTTTAAAAATCCCTGTCAAACCTGCAAACTGCTTGGTCTTTCACAGCTGACATATTTTACTGGGGGAAATGAAAACATGAGCCAAGCAAGACAAATATTGAGGCACAAGGAAATGCACCAGGTACATAGAAATAAAGGATAAATCTACCCAGCTCTCCCACGTAACCAGTCCAACTTCTATTCTTAGCACAATTAATGAGCTCTAACACCAAGAAACCGGCCTCCTCAGAGACAGCCAAAGCACGCACTAGCTGTAGCAAGGCCTCTTCCTTCCTCCCATTCGCAGTTCCCTCCTTCATGCCTATGCTAGAACAACCTGCTTCTCCACGTGGTTTCTGTTCATTTCTGTCTGCTCTTGGCCTGCTTCAGTTTTCCTCTGGCATCCCAGCTCCTCGGGGTCATCCCATGCGCCTGCCCCACTCACCCATGGGGTCTGTCTGAAAGACCCAGCAAAGATGGAGAGCCAAACTGGTTACTGCAGTGTGCCTGATTTGTATTCCGAGCGCAACTGGGGGACAGACCCCAGCCTCCAGCCACAGCTTTAGGGTATAAAGCCGGGCCAATGAGGGAGAGAGAAGCTGCCTGCTTACTGTTTCCAGCAGACATAAAACATGATTCGCAATGTGTGCTCCCAATAAAGAGGGGCTAGTGGGGTGGAATTAATAGCCATCGAGCATATCGTGTACTAGATGGATGGGTTCAATAAGTAACCAACAAAAAAAAAAAGCACGCAGAGCAAACACAGAGCGGGAGGCTTATTGCATGACTTGCGTAAGAGAAAGGGAGCAGGCGACGGGCCTTGAGGGCCTCCGGAGCAATTAAGCCCCCTCGCTGTTTTTGGCTAGGCAGGGCTGGCCGTGGCTGTGGCTTGTGTGCAAGCCCGCGGACATGGCAAGCTCCCCTCCGGAAGGCGCTTGCTGCTGCCGCCACCGCTCCGGCTGCGAGGCATCGCACGCGAAAGCTGTCAGCGCCAGAGCCGGTTGTCTGAAAGCAGAGGCCGGTGCCGGTGGAGGGGTGCGGATGGCGGTGGACGGGGCCGTGCGGTGCACAAATGCCTGCCCGCGGGCTGGGGGAGCCCCCGAGACTGTGGGAAGGGGGTCTCGGTTGCAGGGAACGCAGTGCCCGGCATTGCACATGGCTAAAGAGTGGAAGAGAACATCCATTTCTTTAAACTCATCTTGCATTCAGCCAGCTGCATATAAATTTCCCTCTATCTCATCAAGCTCTCACTGTTTGGCCTCCTCTGACTGATATTGGCTCATCATACTTAATCTAGGGTGAAATTTCCTCGTCTGAGCTAAATTACTCGCAGCCATCAAGGGAAACGATATTTATTTTTCGTGGGGCTAATGACCTGTCCCCCGGACCCACCCACTGATGGTTATTTACTAGGGCCCAGATGCTTGGGCTCAAAATGAGTGCTAATGTCAGCGGGGGCCATTTCTCATTCAGGTCTCTGATTGAATTGGAGCGATCCCATTGACATTGACTCTGTGACTTTTAAGGCCATTACCCTCAGCAAGAGATGAACCTCTCATCATTGCTCCAACACTGACAGCTGATTAGCGACAAATTACAAGCGGGAAGAACCTAAGACTTTGTTGGGTGCGGGAGGGTGGGGGGAGGCAGAGGAGGAGGGATTCGGAGGAGGAAGGGGGAAAGCGCGGAGTCGGGAAAGGTGGAGTGAGTAGCAAAGAAGAAGGAAAACAGCGGGAGGGGACAGCACCACCCAGAAGCTGATGCAGCCTGTTGGCATTGGTACTGCTCTACAGACTTTCGCCAAACGTGGAAAAGGGCCCAAAGCCAAAGGTTGGAAGGAGCGGTGGAGACGCATACTGACTGCGGGGAGCTTGAATCAGAGCCAGGCTGGGGGGAAGAACCTCCACTTCGAGTCAGTGGGTGAAGAACAGACAGCAGGGCCAAAGCACAGCTGGGCGGTCAAAGCGCCATTGGGGGGCACCGGGCTGCGCGCCAGCCCTCTCGGGAGCTCCAAGTCCCGCGAAGGCAGAAAAATCTCCAGGAAAGCAAAAAGCTGCTGCCATGGACTGGCAGCCTCAGGGGTCGAGTACGGCTCTGCCCGCAGCTCTCACTGTGCACCCTCCGTCAGTCCCCTCACCTCGCCGCCTCCGTTCCCCTGACGGCTGGGGGATCAGGAGTGACACCCCCCCAGACAGCACCTCCCCGCGGCTAGCAGCCAGGGATGTCTGACACCTAAAACGCTCGCTAAGCTGAGGGGAAAGCCGCCTTACAACCCTGATACACGTTTCGGCCACGGCCCTTGCCTTCTCAGTGTTCTTACTTAACCAGCAATAAGTAACACAAACGAAACCAAACGCACTGTCATCATGACATATTTCGCCAAGCACAGCGGGACCCGCGTTTCTCTTTTCACCGCTGTGATATTACTTAAGGACGAAGCTTTGAAAGACTCCGGGCCACACTCACAGTTTTGTTTCTAACCACAGAAACGCAGCCGCCTCTGCTGCCAAACACGGGAGCCAGGCAGTAACAAGCACCAGCTTTCTGTACCACCTCCTGCAAGAGAACGAAGAGTGGCTGTTATTTTAAAGCTGCCAGAGAAAAATTCCATACCTTAAAAAAAAAAAAAAAAAAAAACCCGCTCTGGATACAGCTCTTATCCAGATGATTTGTGAGGCAGACAATGCTCGCCTAAGTAAAAGGGAATATTTTTAGTGACACAATTAATATAAATGGGGCCATCCTGAAAGGCATTAGAAGGAGGCTTGTTGCTCTGCAGTCCTGCATAAGCAGGCTTGGAGACTCTTTACAGCTCACAAAACACCAGGCCCATTTAAAAGAAAAAGTGGCATGAAATACAAACGGAGGAAATGCTTGCAAGGCTGAACTGCCATGGTCACAACCGGCCTCTCTGAAATAAAACCCGGCTTTGGATACTTGGGCAAACAAATGCAGTATGCCTAAGTACAGTCTCGGCACGCTGTGTAAGCACCCGAGCTGTGATTTCTGCTAGTCAAGGTCTGAAAACCCAAATGGACCTTCAACAGCAGCCACGGGTGTTTGAATCTCAACCTCCATCCCAAGGAAAGTTGTTCTGAGGGAACCCGAGCCTGCGGCCAAACCTCCCCTTGCTGCTTCTTTACAGCTGCACTTGGCAAGTGTCTGCCCCCCTTTCCTAGGAAAACCAGCAAAAGCTGTTGCACTGCTCTCCGTTCTCCCGCCCTTCCACTCTCCTCTCCACACCATTTCTTTTACGGATCTCAGGAGTTCACTAGGAAAGATAACATATACTCAGACACCCTAAAAACCTCCTGGGGACCTGGCAACGAACAATGTATTGGACTAGCTGTACAACTCACTGCGTTTTATGGCCTGCTTAGAGAAACTGTGATCTCATTTATGCTGATGTAAGTCTCGAGCTAATCCATTCAAGTAGATTTAGATACCCCACTGCAGAGCTGACGGGTCTGCGGTCAGGTTTGGCTATAGCTGACAAACTCACATATACTTTGGTACAGCGACTGACTAACAACCCTGGAGAGTGCTCTTCACACGTTACGAGCCTTGTCCCACCTTCTGTCCTGCGCTTTTAGCACTCTATGGCTTCCACAGAACACCGTACAAGTGAATGCAGGTTGTCTTTCTTCACCCGAGCGTAAGCCATCGCCCGCATATCAGCATGAAAGACGTGCTAAGGGATGAACGTCCATCCGCTTGCCAGCCCGGGTCTGATCCTCATGGCAAGTTCCCTGGACTACTGCCCAAGTTTTAAAAGATCCCGGTAGCAAAATTTCCACCCAGGAGACCACTCCGTGAGCTCATCACCCTCACTGAGGTTCTCTTCATATAGGGAACTCACACCCCAGCAGTTACCGCTTCCTCTCACTCCATTTCTATCTACCCATAGGAGCCCACCAGCGGGCAGCAAAGCGCCTTCAGCGCTGGTTGAGCCTGTTTTGAGAGAAGGCACTGCCAAACCACCGCCTCCCTGAAGCAAGACAACATCTACCTGGTACACTCAGTAGAAATAAAAACTTTCTACGAAAAACAGACTGGGGTCGATGAGCTCTTCTTGAAGTGAAAGCAAAAAAAGATTAACTGGCATCCAATAAGATCAGAATATTCAACTGATGAGATGTACAGGAATGCTTACATGTTCCAACTTAGGCAGTCTTTCCCCAAGAACAGGACAGAAACAGAGTACTTTTTCCCCTCATAATTAATTTGTCCAACAAATGCAGGGCTGTGGGGGTTTCGTAATCTTTTAGAACAGAAAAATAATCTAAGTAGTTGAAGTAAATCTAGCTGTCACTTGGCCAAACAACGCACAATCCATTCCCTAACTGCATCATCACAACACTACGTCCCAGAACATACCAATACCGTAAAAGATCTTACATGATCCCTTAAAAAAGCCAACACAAATAAAAAGGAAACTTAGAGATCTCTTGCAAGGCATTCTGCAAGAACAAAACGAAGCTCGCCAGCCTTCGGAGGGCTGAGCTAAGCTGACAGGTAAAAGCAGCTCCGATGTCTGGCTCGGGGGAAAGAGAAGCGACGCAGAGCCGGAGTGCCTGCACGCGCTGCACAGTTGCTGGGGTGGGCTGCTAAGACCACGCATCCAAACCGGCTAATGTTCCCCGTACCAGCCTGATTGGTCAATTTGGATGACATATTTTGGGCATCTCTGCTTACTCAGTGACTGCGACTTGTACACCGTCCACAAATCCCCATCTGCATCTACAGATGGTCCACTTTTTTTTTTTTTCTTCCTTTCTCCATTGTATGTAACAGCTCTTCGAGGTTGCAGAAAAGAGAGACAGAGACGCGGGTTTACTGTATTCTGCTACAGAAGCCAGGCAGACATTGAATTCAACAGCAGTAAGGAAAACCCAAATTCTGAATCTGCAATACTGTTCACTCTGTGCTGTCAAAAACCTGTTCCTCTGGTTCAAGCGCGCACACGAAGCACAACCTAACAGCAGCATTTCAACACTGATGTACATTTGTTGTAGGACAAACCAGAAAAAAACCCTGTGGCGTTTTTAACGATGTGATTTTTATTTTTACTTTAGCGTTTAACACAGTTTACTCCAGACTTTGTAAAATATTATCTTTTTGTGCACCTTTTGAGGAATGATTAAGATTTACCCAAACCTGGGAATACTTGACAAAGCCTGGAAGACCTGGTGAAACGCCATAAGGGAAACGAGCTCTGGTTTTATTCGTGTTGCAAAATATCTACCTGCCTTTTCACATTTCCTCATTCCTAACTCTCTATTGTCTTCTTCGCTATTAAATAGTCACACACAGAAGATGGAAGAGACCTTTTTCACCGCTCATCCGGTTTCATTTTGCTTAAGCTCTGGTGGAACTGGATGAAAAGCAGGGGAAACAAGTTAAATAGAGAAGAAGAAGGAAACCTTTTCTGCATACGCGTACACTGCTTCATTCAAACTGCTTCTTCTGAAGGAGGAGTTAATCTACCTGTGTGTTAGTACTTCATGCTGGGCTGTTAGTGCTGTCAGCCAAACGATTCCCAACACCCAGGGCTTTTGCCTAGGAATTTATTTGTTGCTATATTTCATTGTTGTCATTGTCGTTAACTTCAAAGAAAACAAATAAGGATTGCGAGCCTATTCGTGCTCCAGTTCTGCAAACAACTAGACACACCTTTACATTTTAACGGAGGCAAAGGGAAGTCTTGTCCTCCCTCCTTTCCTTTATACTACAAACATACCTTTCCCCCCACCCTTTTTTTTTTTGAGCATGTACACTGGGAAGTACTGCACTTGTAGAGCCCCACCTTGAGCACCCTCAGTGAGATTTAACTTACATTACTCCAACTCTGAAAACACATTTCACATGCTATTTTGCCAGCTGGGTCCAAAATTATTAATCCATTTTTAAAATGCAGACCATTTTGTTTTTAATCACACACTTCTATTTTGAGTTGGGTGCACTGTAATCCATGGAGTTCTGTAATTTTCCACTTCATTTATTTTGGATTTAATGAGCTGGTAATAATGTATATTTCCAGCTGAAATGACTGCCTGCAATGTGGAGCAGAAAGTCACAAAAGTAAAGAACTTGGGGAGGGGACATTGCTGCCTGAAGTTTTATGGAAATAAAATTAAGCAACACTAAGACATGGAAGATTCAAGAGAAATCTGCCGTGTATGACAGTGAAAGCCATGGTTAAGGGCCGGTTTTCTGTTTTTAATACTTTTGACTTTATCATTTTTAGTACTAATTGCTATGCTAGGCTGAACTCCTGAAGAAGTCTTTGTGCACCTTAGTACAGCATTAATTACAGCTATGACTTCTAATAGCCAAGGGGAAATCCCCCCTTCATTAAAGCCTTTGGCCAAACTCCCACCGCAGTCAGCCCGGGCAGACGCGGATCATGAGTCTTCAAAGTTGGGCTCCTACCTCTCACTCGGGCAGCATGGCAAAGGGGTTGATTTTTGAAGGCTCTGAGCGACCAGCACCTCTGAAACACGCTTAAAAATTAGGCCACTTAATTAGACATAAAAATACGGGGCACTATTTTATACCTTGAAGTGTACTCTGAAGTACATGTCATTTCTTTCATGGCTTGAAGATCCAAACTGCTTTTCCTCTGCTCCAGCAAAGCTGCAATTTGATCCTAAGCAACAGCAACCACAAGTTTCACTTGTTAAATGTATGTTTATGTTTAGAGCGTGTTCTTCTGCTCCCTCTGGGCGTGTACAATTGATGCTATCATGCCCTTCTACCATCGAAATCCTTTTGGTTTGCCAAAGACAGATTAGGTATCTAAAAAGTAGCTTTGTTTCATGAGAAAATACACAGGGTTTTCCTCTTGTTTAATTTTAAAATAATCAATTTTTTTTTAACGCAATACTAGGTACGAAATCAACTCAGCTCTCCATTCTTTTTCAGTCCCACCGAGTGCCAGAAAAAGAGAGTATTTACAGCAGCTATGTGAGACAACCGTGTTCACTGCTAGCACGCACGAGCCAAATGTGGTGTTTGGGCATGGCCACTCCAGCAAGGATCCAGCCTGGTCGGTTCTGTGTCACCCACATCTTGAGAGGAAGCTTGGCAAAAAACCTAGCCTGTCTCTTTAACAGTGAAACTGTTTTTAAAGATGATGTTTAAAATATTAGTTTAAATGCTACATTTGCAGTCCTGCTCTGCAAAGTGTAAACAAAAGCTGATTAGCCAAAGACATTTTCCCCTGTAATTAGATTCACTCCTCAGTTTAAAAAAAAAAAAAAAACCAAAACACAAAAC